>JAFMOD010001282.1:81697-109107 GCA_019802435.1 Corydoras maculifer | reverse complement strand
AGATAATGAATGAATGAATGAATTTGGTAATAAATCGCTTTACGCTACAAAAAAAGTCAAGGGAGCCGAAGAGCTAGCTCTTTTTAGAGAACCGAGACAAAAGAACCGGCTCTCTGAAAAGAGCCGGAAAGCCCATCATTATTGCTGACTATTGTCAGCTGACCTGACGTGAGCCTGCGCGTGCCTGACCGCTGACGTCACAGTAACATCTGTCGTAAAAGAAAATCAAAATACTTAATAGAAAATACTAACCTAAAAAAGCATATAAAAAGAGTAGTGTGACATTAAGATCATACGGAGCAAAGTGACATGTAAGAAAAAAAAATGAGTGCAATAACTTAAATACAAAGAAAGGTTTTGCGAGATCTCGCAATAATTGTATTTATATTTATTGCGAGATCTCGCAAAAGTTAATGTGAGATCTCGCGATATCTTACAAAACTAACGCGGTCCGCTTGCATTAAGCATTAAGTTGTCGCTTCAGGTGTCTCTCGTGTTGGAATTTATTAAACATAAAAAGACATGAATTGCATTATTTGTAAGGTTTCTGTTTTACTTCGTAATGCTCTTTATTTTTTTAATGACATTTACTATTTCACATAGTTCAAATAACTGCAGAATGACTGCAGGGAACAGAGGGAATGGTCATTTGCGGGATGAGCGTGTATAATTGTAGGAATGTCCAGTATCGGGATGAGCATGGCAAAGTGCAGGGGTGTCCGATCACAGGGGGAGCTGTAGACTTAGGAAGAGGGTAACATTTTTTTAAATATAATAGTGAGACTGGTGCTCAGGAAGTCCCCACCATATATGGAAGGTCCATTCGCACTCATACACACACAGAAGGACAGCCCACCTAAGGTTTAAATATAGAAGCGGGATCTTTGAGAATTCAGTAGAGATACCAAGGATTTTGGTATCGATCCGATACCAAGTAAATACAGGGCCAATATCGCGATATTCGATACCGATACGATACTTTTTAATATTTAGGCTTCATTGATCCAAAAGACCTAGTATAGAATTTCGCCAAATATTGTAGGTGACAACACAATAATGTATCCCAATCAACATCTTTGTTTAGAAAGAATGGAACAGTAATAAAACAAAGTTTGCTTTAACGTAAAGAAAATATATATTTTTGAGGTACAAAAGGAGAAACATCAATACAAATATAAAGTAAAAATGCTCCCCTCACTAGACAGTTTTTTTCTTTTTTTGTTTCTTTTTTTCAAATAGAATTGTTCTTAGGCAAAACAATAAAAAAGGAATTTTCTTCCTTTCAGTGCAATTTTGTTTTTTCTTAAATAAACAATAATAATAATAATAATAATAATAATAATNGGTTCTCCGGTTTCTTCCCACAGTCCAAAAACATGGATCAAGTTAATTGAATTCTCAAAAATTGCCCAATTTAGAGTGTGTATGTGTGAGTGAGTGTGTGCCCAGCGATGGATTGGCGCCCTGTCCTGGGTCTATCTGCCCAGCGCCCGAGACGTTCTCCCCTGGATGGGCATGGGGAACCCCACCGCGACCCTAATAGAGGATAAGCGGAAGATAATGAATGAATGAATGAATGAATAATAATAATAATAATAATGATATTATATCTTTCAATCTTTATGTTATTTTGTTTACATTGTGTACACTTGCCTGTTGCTTTAATTCTTTAAAATGTCCTTGTTGTGGAATAATTGAAGCTTTATCTAATGTTATCTTCTCTTAGATAACTTTGTAATAGAATAAATGTACTAGGTTATTTCAATGTCTTTATTATATATATAATAAATAACTTTGTTATGTTTCCTGTGTACCTAATAGACTTTTTGCAAACTGAACAGGTTGCTGATGTCGCATTTTCGGCTGTAAAATACAGCCAAACAGCGCATCTCTTTCTTTCAGACATCTTTTTTTTATCTCCCACTCCGAGTCTCTCTCTCCGTACTGTGACGTGTTGACTTGGGCGGGTCAGGCTGAGCCCACGTGGCCGCTGTGTCACGTGACTGTGCAACAACAAAAGTGTGTGTGTGTGCCTGTGCCACAGTGATATCAGCGTTACAGACTCAGAGAATAGACTTTGATAAATCGGCGTGCGTGCAATAAACTTGAGTATCGATCTTTTTACGCAAGTATTGTTCAATACCAATACCAGCGTTGGTATTGCTATTATCGATATTTGTATCGATCCGCACAGCTCTAGAATTCAGAGCTCTCTCATCAATTGCAGTCATCTGCCATTGATGATTTTTCCTGTACACTTGCTTTTCTATTCAGTAAAACACATTAAGTTCTTTTGGAACAAAGCCGCCGACTTATGACCGTTTTATTGGAACATAACACTTACTTATACGAAAACCGTGTTTACGGGCAAGCACTGATTTGATGTCAAGCCAGTCACAAAATAAAACTCAATAAAACTTTTCAACGGATGAACGTTCTCCATTGTGATCGTTTATTGTTGTTGACCCAGAAACTGACCTGAAGTACATCAATTTATAATAAACTTTTGCGAGATCTCACAATAAATATAACTATTGCGAGATCTCACAAAGTTATTGCGAGATCTCGCATTATATATATTTTTTCTTCCATGTCACTTTAGGGGCTCCGTAATACACGATTCTTAAATTAAAAAATAAAAATAACTACTAAGTAAAACTGAGCCCTCATACACACATTACGCTGAAGGTATATCATTTACACTCAGTCTAGTACAGAAGTCACCGGGAACTATTTTTTCCCCAATTTAATTGCAATAAATTAACATACTGTGCTAGTTCTTCATCTTCACTACTCACAAAAAAGTTAGAGATATTTGGCTTTTAGGTGAAATTCATGAAAATGTCAAAAGTAAAAGGACGCACTGATCATTGCCTCATCTCAAACCATTCATTGAAACAAAAGTTAACAATACTGGTGGGTACACCACAAAAAAAATTTCAACGTACAAATAACTGTCATGTGCCCTTGAGCTTCAATTACGGCTTGACTACAAAGTCTCAATCTGTTCACAAATCGACTTATTGTCTGCTGAGGCATGTTATCCTACTTTTCTTGAAGGGAAGTACCCACTTTAGTACCCCCACAGAGCAAGTATTACTTGGTTGGCACATTATTTTTACTCCAGCAGTGTCACTGAAGTGTTCATAAAATGAAAACTACAGCAGCACTGCTGCACTAAAACCCCCCTCACTGCATCAGTGTTCAAGTTCAAGTTCAAGTTATTTATTTATATAGCGCTTATATAGCGCTTTTTACAACAGTACATTGTCGGTGGGCGAGTTATGTCACCGTCTGTGAATGGATTGTGGAAGTCAGGTTGGGAGGGCTGAGCCACTTCCCCCTGTCTCCCGTGTGTCGGGTTTGTCCATGTTGGGCTTCCGTAGGTAGGGCCCCATCCCCTTGTACTGGGATTGGGTTCTACCTAATCACATGTGACCTGCTGGCGGTAATTTAAGCACGCTGTTCCCGTTAGCCAGCAGGTCAGCATTTGCTTATGTGCGTGCGTATGCGTGTACATGTGTTACGTCGGGTGTCGGCGGTGGTTTTATTTTGTTTTGTTTATCTCGGCACGTTCCGCCGTGCCTTCAGCGGCGCCTTCCCGCCGTTATATCTTTGTGTTTTTCCCCCGGCACATCCCACCGTGCCTTTAGCCGCGTTCCCCGCTACAATTTGTAAATAAACGTATTTGTTTGCTTACCTGGTCGCCTGGCTCGCTTCCTACTACCCACACCGCACTGCGCTTTGCCGCCATTTACGGACAGCGCACCCTGATCGTGACAGTGGATGCCTGGGATAAGGTTTCTGCTTTAACTGTTGTCCGAGCTTTCGCGAAAGCCGGCATCATTGCTGAACAGCTACCTGGCGATGAGACTGACTCGGACATTGATGAGGGGGAACCCGAAGTGCTCGATGGTGAAATTGCGCAGCTTTTTAATTCAGACACAGAAGATGAGGACTTTGATGGATTTGTGGGAGAAGAGTGATTAAAAATAATGTGTGTTTTGTCAAGTAGTAGAATAAACTTCAATCATAAATCACCGTTTTGCATCCTTTACTTTTCTTGTAGATCATATGTTTTAGCAAGTGCCTTATATACCATACAGTGCCGTACAGAATAAGTACCGTACAGAAATAGTCCGTAATTGAGACTGCGACTTATAGTACGGTGAGCATTATACGTGGGTCAAATACAGAAATAGACCCCGTAATTCAGACTGCGCCTTATAATACGGTGCACCTTATGGTCCGGAAAATACAGTACATGCTTTTGGACGTGTGTCCACAGATGTCTATATACTTTTGGACCTGTGTTCCTGGGAGTGAACATAATTTTGGACCCATGTCCGTAGCAGTATATGTATTTTTGGACCTGTGTTCGTAGATGTCTATATACTTTTGCACCCATGTCCCTATCAGTTTAGATACATTTGGACCTGTGTCCACAGATGTCTTTATGCTCTGCTCAAAAAAGTGAAGGGAACACTCAAATAACACATCCTAGATCTGAATGATTGAAATATTATCATTGAATGCTTTGTTCTGTACGAAGTTGAATGTGCTGACTACAAAATCACACAAAAATCAAATTTATTAACCAATGGAGGATTTGGATTTGGAGTCACACACAAAATTAAAGTGAAAAAAACACACTACAGGCTGATCCAACTTTGATGTAATGTCCTTAAAACAAGTCAAAATGAGACTCAGTATTGTGTGTGGCCTCCACGTGAGTCACACACAAAATTAAAGTGAAAAAACACACTACAGGCTGATCCAACTTTGATGTAATGTCCTTAAAACAAGTCAAAATGAGACTCAGTATTGTGTGTGGCCTCCACGTGCCTGTATGACCTCCCTACAATGCCTGGCAATGCTCCTGATGAGGTAGCGGTTGGTCTCCTGAGGGATCTCCTCTCAAACCTGGATTAAAGCATCTGCCAACTCTTGGACAGTCTGTGGTGCAACGTGAAGTTGGTGGATGGAGCGAGACATGATGTCCCAGATGTGCTTAATTGGATTCAGGTCTGGGGAATGGGCGGGAAAGTCCAGAGCTTCAATGCCTTCATCTTGCAGGAACTGCTGACACACTCCAGCCACATGAGGTCTAGCATTGTCCTGCATTAGGAGGAACCCAGGGCCAACCGCGCCAACATATGGTCTTACAAGGGGTTTGAGGATCTCATCTCGGTACCTAATGGCAGTCAGGCTACCTCTGGCGAGCACATGGAGGGTTGTGCGGCCCTTCAAAGAAATGCCACCCCACACCATTACTGACCCACTGCCAAACCAGTCATGCTAAAGGATGTTGCAGGCAGCAGATCGCTCTTCATGGCGTCTCCAAACTCTGTTACATCTGTCACATGTGCTCAGTGTGAACCTGCTTTCATCCGTGTAGAGCATAGGGCACGGATGTGGCGAATGTGCCAATCCTGGTGTTCTCTGGTGTTCTGCTTGGTGTTGGGCTGTGAGTGCAACCCCCATCTGTGGATGTCGGGCCCTTATACCATCCTTATGGAGTCGGTTTCTAACTGCAGATACATGCACATTTGTGGCCTGCTGGAGGTCATTTTGTGGGGCTTTGGCAGTGCTCCTCCTGTTCCTCCTTGCACAAAGGTGGAGGTAGCGGTCCTGCTGCTGGGTTGTTGCCCTCCCACGGCTTCCTCCACATCTCCTGTTGTACTGGCCTGTCTCCTGGTAGCGTCTCCAGCCTCTGGACACTACGCTGATAGACACAGCAAACCTTCTTGCCACAACTCGCATTGATGTGCCATCCTAGATAAGCTGCACTACCTGAGCCACCTGTGTGGTTTGTAGAGTCCGCCTCATGCTACCACAAGGGTAAAAGCACCACCAACATTCAAAATTGCCCAAAACATTAGCCAGAAAGCACCGGAACTGAGAAGTGATCTGTGGTCCACCTGCAGAACCAGTCCTTTATTGAGTGTGTCTTGCTAATTGCCAATAATTTTGACCTGTTGTCTATTCCATTTGCACAACAGCATGTGAAATTGATTGTTAATCAGTGTTGCTTCCTAAGTGGACAGATTGATTTCACAGAAGTTTGATTTACTTGGAGTGATATTGTGTTGTTTAAGCGTTCCATTTATTTTTTGAGCAGTGTATTTTTGGACCCGTGTTCCAATGAGTCAACATAATTATGGACCCATGTCCCCAGCAGTTACATATTTTGGACCCATGTTCCAAGGAACCCTTGTTTCTAGGAGTCAACATACTTTGAAACCCATGTCCCTAGCAGTTTACTTCCTTTTGGACCTGTGTCCACAGATGTCTACATACTTTTCGACCCTTGTTCCTAGGAGTCCACATAATTTTGGACCCATGTGCCCAGCAGTTTACATATTTTGGACCCATGTACCAAGTAGTCCACATACTGTTGGACCCATGTCTCTAGCAGTTTACAACCTTTTGGACCTGTGTCCACAGATATCTACATATTTTTGGACCTTTGTTTCTAAGAGTCCACATAAATTTTGACCTATGTCCATGGACAATAAAGTTGAACCTAATCAAATCTAATCTGTCTATATACTTTTGGGCCCATATCACTAGCAGTTTAAATAATTTTGCACCTGTGTCCACAGATGTCTACGTACTATTGGATCTGTTGTCCTTGGATTTCACAAACTTTTGGACCCATGTCCCAAACAGTTTATATACTTTCGGGGCCATGTCCTGTCCACATACATTTAGACCTTTGTCCACAGGAGTCCCTAACATACAACCTGAGCATCTACATACCATAAGATGTCTATATGCTTTTGGACCCATGTCTATGGGAGTGTAAATATTTTTGAATGCCCCTGCGAGTTTGTTCAACAAAGTTAATCGATAAAAGGGATATGTCCCAGTACCCTTGTGTACATAGTGTATTTGTAACAAGTTTTCAACTGAACCAATCGAAATACTATTTAAATGTACTGATTAATCATTGACTAAAACTATTTGGTTACAAACAGTTTGAATTTAAAGTGTAATTGTTCTTGATGACATGACAATCACAAGCTATGGCAAGATTCCTTTTAATAGTATAAATACTGCATTTGATCATAAAGTTTATCATTCAGTCAGTCAGTCAGTCAACAACCGTGCCGTTTCAGACGCATGCATTCCTTCAGATCAGGTTAATATACATGGAAGATTCAGGAGATCAAGGATTTAAAACATGCCTCATATACACAGTGAACTGCAGCTCCAGATATGGAAACACACCAGTATGATGGTCTTAAATCAATGGTCGTGGCTTTTTACCTCTGGTTTGTGCTGAGACATTTAGATTCCAGTAAGTAAGCTGCAAACATAATGGGCATCCAGTCACAATTTCATTACATGAATGAAGCCATTAATTAAACACAACAAAATAAGTTTTTTGTGCTTTTTATATATAATTTATAATCCGTGGATTTATGATTGGAAACTTAAATGATGCCCTACATAGCTAAAAGTGAGGAGTTGAAACATTTTTATGTTAAATTAACATGGTGCGAAGAGGAAAAGTTTATTGCTCAAATGTTATATTTTTGATGTCTCTGGAGAAATCGTATTTGAAATATTATGAAAAATCTTAAATAAATCTTATCTTATCCCCATGCCCATCCAGGGGAAAGCTTTTCGCCTATCCATCACTGGGCTCACCTTCACTCACTCACTATATAAGGGCAATTTAAAGCAGCCAACTAATTTTTAGCTAGAACAACCACACAGGTTTCTGCAGGTAAGAACCATAAAAACACTTATTTACTATAAAAGCACCTGAAATATTTGGCGTCCTTGCAAAGAAGTTGGACTCTCATCAGTATCCAAATTAAGGAGCTCTGGAGAAATGGAACTCCCCACATTAACATGGGGAGACCATGGAAATTTCACCCAGTTTGGGATTCGAACCTGGGTCTAACCACTACACCACACACTCAGGAAATATACAACTATACAGTATATGTGATTTGTTCTTAAGTCTGCTTGGCTGAGCCGTTTGACCAGCCATGTCATTATTGACAATTTTGACAAAAAAAACGCTGCTGTGTCCAACCTGAGCAAAAGTCCAAACGGCCACTTTGTTTTTATCTTGGTCAGAAAGTGGACTTTACAACTCTAGCTCCTTTTTCTATTAATTTAAAGCTTAAATATTCATCCCACAGCAAATCTTTAAGTATATTACAGGGTTTTGCATATCTAGTACCTCTTTTATCTTTCACATGTGATGTCTAGTGAAATGTTTTATTATATATAAAAGGGAGTTTTTTCTTGCCACTGTCGCTTCGGCTTGCTCTTTGGGGGTTTAAAGGCTTTTCATTCTGTAAAGCTGCTTTGTGACAATGTACTATTGTAAAAAGTGCTATATAAATAAATAACTTGAACTTGAACTTAAATGTTTTATTAAAGTGCATCTGTAATTAATAAAACATCGTAATAAATAAAAATGCTAAAAAAAACTTTTTTTGTCTATTGATTGTCAAAACAGTTGCGAGCAAATATCTGGATACCTTTGATCATATGACAGTCAGTTGAATGTAGAATTTTTTTTAATAATATATCATTTAAATTATTAATAATAAATTTAATAATACATAGTTTAATAATAGCTCTATATATCTAGATCTATCGCTAATATCTATCTCTCTTTATATAAATAATAATACAGTATATACACTATATAGAGATGGAGTAAATAGAGGTGGAGGGCATTAGATAGAAGAGAAATAAAGGTTAGCAGAGGTAAAATGGTATACATGTGTAAACAAAAGGGAAGACGAAGAACAGGATTATTTGCAGGTGGTTAAAATGAAGAAAGTACTTGGGAATGAGTTTTAAGGAGTAATAGAATATGAGGTGGAGAGATGAAGAACTGAGTACAAGCAGGGTGGAGTAGATGGAGTAGAGTTGCTGGAGTAATCTGTAACAGATTCTGCATTCTGCATTTCAGATTTTCCAATTTCTCTTGTAGAATCACCAGTTTCTCATTTACAACACTGTCAAAATATTACAGTGACGACCACAATCTTTACTGAGGATCAAAGGGACTTTGGTGACTCATTCTAATAAACTTTTGTTGACATCAAAGATTTGGATCTGATGGACAGAAACTGATTTCTATAGGACCGGTTCGCAGTCCTGTCAGGATGTTACCGCAAAGACCAATAAGTTCCCTCATTCTCAACAAAATTTATAGACTGAAGTAAATTATATTTTCAACAGACATGTTTTTAAATGGGGCGTCATTAGCAGCTTAGTGAGTAGCACATTCGCCTCTCAGCACTAGGGATTCCCTAGGATTCCCCACCCAACCTGGGTGGAGTTTCCATGTTCTCCTTATGGCTGCATGGGTCTCCTCTGTGTTCTCTAGTTTCCATCAACAGTCCAAAATACATGGATCAAGGGCAAGTGAATTCTCCAAATTTCCCCATATAGAGTGTGTTTATGTGTGTATGTGTGTGAGTAAGTGTGTGCGCAGCGATAGATTGAAACCTTGGATGGGCATGGGGAACCCCCCGTGACAGTAGTACAGGATGAAGTGGAAGAAAATTAATGGGTGGATGTTTTTCAATGGAAACTTGATTATATACAGAATCCATACCTAAATGTCTTATGCTGGCCAACTGCTAAGACAGGAGGAGTGCCTCGTAGAGCCTCAATTCTCACAATCTTTTTTTCATTGTGTGGACCAAATACAAAATGAATACCAGTTTTCCATTGTTGGATCTTTGGGGGTTCAGGCATAAAACATTATAAAAGCTGTAATATAACAATGTACTACAGTGAATAACTCTACAAATAAATAAAGTGAAACTTACTAATTATGTTCACGTAACAAATTAACACAAAGTTGCCATTTGAACAGAAGTGCCCATATATATGCAGATAAATGCAGATTTTTGGTCTGTGTTTGTATCTTTGGAAAATATTGTAAGTTTAAATGTCTGTATTTATGACATATTGTGATTGTATAATAACTTTGGCAAGGAATACAAGCTCCAGCATCAAAGGGCTGTAAGGGTGCGGAACAGTTGGGTGAGACAGAAGACTGATGTTGTAAGTGCCGTATACTGACGAGCCAGCAGTTTAACACAAAGTTCATGGCAAGCCCTTGTTTCTGCAGCCGTGCCCAGACGTTCTGCCGCCCTTGCAAACTCCTGATAGGTTTGCGCTACATCCGAGAGTCCTGAGATGGCTTGTGAGTGGCGTTCCTGGCACCGCTGGCAGCTGGAGAAACTCATGCAGACAAGGGTCAGTTGCACCAGCAAATGGAAACTCTTAGCTAACGCTTGCAGTGTCTCTGCTGGAGTCTGGCCAGTCTTGACCACCTGCTGACAACCAGACAGAAAGCCACGTGCTTCCACATGTAGCTTTCTCTTATTTTCAGAAAAGTGGTCTGCACATGTGTCTCTGGCATGTTTTTGGATGCTGTCCTGGTATTTTACTGCACCAGTCAGAACGTCTAACAATGCATCAACATCTTTCTGAAGAGACACAAAGCCAGTTGGCGGCAAAGGGTAATGCTGTGCAAGTAAAGCATTAACTGCATTTACACGAGGATCAAGCAGAAAGCAGTTGGGGGTGTCCAAGGGTGACAACAGAGGGGCAAGTTCAGAGGATGATGCTGGTAGGACCAAACGAGGGAAGGAGCAAAGGGGTGAGGATGGAGAAAATGAGGACGAAGAACCCGAAAGTGATGAATGAGGGAGAGATGTCATCAATGCCACTCTGTCACATTCACCGGGTTGTGTTCTGCAGGAAAACTCATAGACTGTAAGCTCATCGTCAAAGTTGTTGCTGTCGAGGACGCCGTTGAAACAATTAGCATATACTGCTTGGCACCCACAGACCTCAATAGGTGTCTGAGCTCCTTCAAGAATGCTCTCGCACACGGTGTTGAGTGCCGTGCCACAACTAAGGTTAGACTTCTGGTATGAGTGAGGTGCAGACAGAGCCTGAGGCTGAGCCATGGTGGGCTTGTATTCACCTGTTAAAAAGCCATCAAAACATGTGTTAAGAACCCGTGAGGGAGCATTTACTTGAGGGCTGCATTCTCCTTGCAATCTGCCAATATCCTCTGTGGTGATCATGCTCCCTGGTCCATTTAGGTTCTGGTTGGTGACCAGCACTGATGAGGGATTTGTCCTAATGGGGAAAACTGATTCCTGGCAAGTTGATGGCTGAAGGTCTTCTTTTGATTCTGCTTTAAATCCATGTTTTCCTTCCACACAAGTGTCATCCTGAACAACTATTACCTCAATGACCTCCTCAGACACAGATGCACTGACCTTGACTTCCACAGTCTGGGCAACATCCATATCTTCTGTTGCTACTTCTGCAAATTCTACATCATATAAGAGGATCTCCGAGGAACTTCTCAGCTTGCAGTCATCTGTATGACTGCGGCTGGATGGATGAATTTCCTGAGAACGCGAAAGGTACAGGGGCAACTTCTGTATTTTTTCTCGAAGGGTTGATGCAGAAAGAGGGCCAAGGATGCCTGAGGAACACTGTGCAAATAGGCATCCTGGGGTTTGACCCATATTTGATGAAAGGGACAGTCTTGGATTTGGAGTATCAGGAGAATTCAAAGTTCCTTCAACACGAGGAATAAAACAAATAAGGTCTGTTGTCTCAGAAACAGCAGATGTGCTACGACTCCTTGTTTTCTCTTTTGAGGATATTTGAGTTTCAGGGTCTAAACACCCTTCATCATCATTAAGCCTGTCTATATCCAAACTCTGGCTAAAGAACAGACCTGGTAAACCGGGCAAATTAATTTCAGATGCTGGGTCTGATGACAGGAGTATGGAATTCTGTTCATGGTCTGGATCCTCTAGTAACGATTGTATAGTTTCTTTACCAGCTAATAAATTATCTTCATAATTGCCATCAGATGTGGCAAAAAACAAGTGATCACTTAACAAACGTTGATCCAAACCGCCTCTTAAATACTTATCTTTTACTAAATCATCACTGTTGTAAGTATCACCCTTCACTTTAGGTTCTGTACAGGTACGTACAGCCACAATAGAATGTGAGACAGCAGACATGAGCTCAGTGACTGACTTAAACTCCATTGAATCTGGTTCCATTAAAATAACCTGCTGTTTCTGCTGACTGGTTTTGCTTATTTCCTTATTATGAAGGGTTCCAGTCCCTTTAGCTTTGGAAAGGGTGATGGGTTTCAACTCTAACTGTGCTGGTTCAGCCTCAGTGTTGGTTAAAGATAAGACCGTAGAGCAGGAGACCTGATCTGATAATGAGAGACATCCATCAAAATGACAGATGAGGCTCCCGTCTGGATCTCTTAGACTGGACGGGTCAGTGTGGATTCGATCGTGGATGTCTGATGGATCATCTTCAGGGAACGAAACTAAAGAGGTGTAATTTGTTTCCATGTAGGAGCGTCGTTTTCTGTGTCTCTTATGAAATCTTGACAGTTCAGATTTTACCTCCGACTGTAAGTTTTCTCCCACTTCTTGGTTTCTGAGGTCGGTCGACACTTGTTCACGAACACTGATGGAAGTACTTGGAGTGAGGGGCTCCATCATGACACTTGATTCTGTAAAATTTTTAAAGAAAGACAAACAAGATTTAGAGCTTATCTTTTTGATTTGTGTATTACCATATTTAGTAATAGTAAATGTTTTTTTTCCGGTTTAATTTATTCAAACTGGCTTTTAAAGGACTTTATCATTATCACAGGTTTATTATATGTATTATAAAATGAGTTATGGTTCTTAAATCTATTTGCCCAAGCCATATGCCAACAATTAGACGATCACGTACAGCTCTGACCGTTTCACATTCGTGTTAATGTGTGATATACAATTTATTATTTTAAAATAATATATACAGTGAGGGGCAGCACAATGGCTTATTAGTTAGCATGATTGACTCGCAGCTGGGGATTTCAGGTTCAAATCGACTGCCCTAGCAAGGGTTCACTAGACCAGGGGCAGATAACGCTACTTACTGTAGCCAGGAGGTGGCAGAAAAAACAAACAGGGAGAAAGTAAGTAAACAGGCCTAACAGTTTCCATGTTCTTCCCGTGTCTGTGTGGGTTTCCTCAAGGATCTCCAGTTTACTCCCACAATCCAAAAACATGGATCAAGGTAAATTGAATCCTCCAAATCGGCCCATATAGAGTGTGTTTGTGTGCGTGTCTGTGTGAGTGCGTGCGAGCCCAGCGATAGATTGGGGCCCTGTCCTCGGTGTATTTACCCAGCGCCCCCTGGATGGGCATGGGGAACCCCCCCTAACGACCCTAGTAGAGGATAAAGCGGAAGATAATGGATGGATGGATAAACAGTAAGCCAATTCCCAATAAGCACTAGTGGTATAATTACTCAGTGATCAGTGTTCGAAAAAACGGACGAGATTTAATCATAGAAGACCAGTTTATTAACGATTTTGTTTTTAATAAACATTTATAAATTAAACCCTGTTTTTTTTGTGTGTGTTTGTAATCATTTTATTAAAGCAATAAGGCACCTGAGGTTGTGCATTATTGTAAATATATCGCGAGAAAGAGGTGTAACTGTACTCCGCTATGCGTCATGTCTAACACTGCTTTCCTGTGATTTAGATAATGCACATCCTCTTGTACCTTATAGCTTTAATAGACGCTCAGACTGGGATCAACAATTTGTTTCAGATACATCCACAGTTGGAATGAAATTCGATTTATGTGGCTGGAGCACAGAACACTCTAACTACAGAGGTTACACAAACCTCAAACACCATCACTTTACTTGTTTAATACACTGCTTAAAAAAATAAATGGAACACTTAAACACACAAAATAAATCCAAGTAAATCAAACTTCTGTGAAATCAAACTGTCCACTTAGAAAGCAGCACTGATCGACAATCAATCTCACATGTTGTTGTGCAAATGGAATAGACAACAGGTGGAAATTATTGGCAATTAGCAAGACACACTCAATAAAGAAGTGGTTTTGCAGGTGGACCATAGATCACTTCCCAGTACCAGTGCATTCTGGCTGATGTTTTGGTCAATTTTGAATGTTGGTGGTGCTTTCACACTAGTGGTAGCATGAGGTAGTGCAGCTCATCCAGGATGGCACATCAATGTGAGATGTGGCAAGAAGGTTTGCTGTGTTCATCAGCGTAGTGTCCAGAGGCTGGAGGCACTACCAGGAGACAGGCCAGTACACCAGGAGACGTGGAGGAGACCAGCAGCAGGACCGCAACCTCCACCTTTGTGCAAGGGGGATCAGGAGGAGCACTGCCAGAGCCCTGCAAAAAGACCTCCAGCAGGCCATAAATGTGCATGTGTCTGCACAATTAGAAACTGACTCCATAAGGATGGTATGAGGGCCCGACGTTCACAGATGGGGGTTGTGCTCACAGCCCAACACCAAGAAGAACACTTGGCATTTGCCAGAGAACACCAGGATTGGCAAATTTGCCACTGGTGCCATGTGCTCTTCACAGATGAAAGCAGGTTCACATTGAGCACATGTGACAGACATGACAGAGTCTGGAGACGCCGTGAAGAGCGATCTGCTGCCTGCACCATCCTTCAGCATGACCGGTTTGGCAGTGGGTCAGTAATGGTGTGGGGTGGCATTTCTTTGGAGGGCCGCACAGCCCTTCATGTGCTCGCCTGACTGCCATTTGGTACTGAGATGAGGTCATCAGACCTTTTAAGACCATATGCTGGTGCGGTTGTCCCTGGGTTCCTCCTAATGCAGGACAATGCTAGACCTCATTTGGCTGGAGTGTGTCAGCAGTTCCTGCAAGATGAAGCCAATAAAGCTCTGGACTGGCCCGCCCGTTCCCCAGACCTGAATCCAATTGAGCACATCTGGGACATTATGTCACACCACACCACACCACAGACTGTCCAGGAGTTGGCAGATGCTTTAATCCAGGTCTGGGAGGAGATCCCTCAGGAGACCATCCGCCACCTCATCAGGAGCATTTTCAGGTGTTGTAGGGAGGTTATATAGGCACGTGGAGGCCACACAGAATACTAAGTATCATTTTGACTTGTTTTAAGGACATTTCATCAAAGTTGGATCAGCCTGTAGTGTGTTTTTTCATTGATGATTTTTGTGTGATTTTGTTGTCAGCACATTCAACTTTGTACAGAACAAAGTATTTAATGAGAATATTTCATTTATTCAGATCTAGGATGTGTTATTTGAGTGTTTACTTTATTTTTTTGAGCAGTGTATAAAAACATATGAAGTCCAAAGAGGGTTACATGCTTTAACCAGTGCATTTCACACCTAGGCCTAAAATAATGTTCTGCCTGAAATAATCTACCTGTCAACTATTTTATGCCTATAAAAACATCGTATTATGCAGAAATGCAGGAAAAAGGGCCTTTGCATTTGCACTTTGCACAGACATCATAAAAAGTAATTTTCTATTGCCAAACTTATGCTGGAATTTGAGTTGTATTTCTGTAAGTTTTAATTGGCTGAAAATGTCCGCTCATTAAAAGTATTCTTCAAACAGAGGGCGTGAATATGCTGACATAACTTTAGCCTGGTACAAGACTCTGGTATCGAGAATCTAATTGGTTGAAGCAACAGGTTGATCTACACTTATTTAACGCTACCGGTCCACGAAATTTATTCCGATGGTGTAGACCAGTGATGCTAAAAAATGTGATTGGAATAATGCTTTAATAATTAAATACAAGTCAGGAAACAGCCCAGCAGGGGGAAATCATATGAAAGGAAGAAGACCAACTCCTCCTTGGATCACCACCTTATCGAGGTGGAGCAGTTTGCGTGCTTGAATAATCCTAGGAGCTATGTTGTCCAGGGCAAAAGCCCCTGATAGGGTCTCCCAAGGCAAATTGGTCCTAGGTGACAGACCAGACAAAGAGTGGTCCAATAAACCCCTATGAACGGAAAAATCAGAAGCATGTGTACTCTGCCCGAGGGTTATCGGGATCCCACCCTAGAGCCAGACCCGGGGATGGGGTTCATCAGCGAGCGTCTGGTGGTCGGGCATAGGAAAGTAACTATACCACTAGTCACTCAAATGGGCTCACCACCTGTGGGAGGGGTAGTAATAGGGGTTCAGTGCAGTGTGGATCGGGCGATGGCTGGAGGCGTGGGCCTGGGCGTCGCAATCCTCCTCAGTTGCTAAAATTGGCTTTAGGAACTTGTTACTTTACTGGCGGGGAAGGAGCCTGAGCTGGTGCAGGAGGTTGAGAGATAACGGCTAGATATACGGGCTCACCTCAAAGCCCAGCTCTGGATCCAATCTCCTTGAGAGGGGCTGGACTCATTCCCTTGGACTCATTGCCCATGGAGAGAGGTGTCGGGCAGTTGTGGGCTTTCTCCTTTCTCGTGGCCCCCTGGCTTGACGTGTGTATGTTAGGGTTTTCTCGGGTGGATGAAAGGGTAGCTTCCCTACCCTTCTTGGAGTCTGGGGGGGGTACTGGAAAGTGCTCCCCCTGGGGACTCTGTTGTCCTACTGTGGGACTTCAATGCTCACATGGGCAATGACAGTGAGACCTGGAGAGGTGTGATTGAGAGGAACGGCCTTTCAGATCTGAACCCGAGGGGTGTTCAGTTGTTGGACTTCTGTGCAAATCACAGTCTGTCCATCACGAACACCATGTTTGAGAAAAAGGGTGTGCATAAGTGCACATGACGCCAGGATGCCCTAGGCTGCAGATCAATGATCGACTTTGTAGTTGTGTCATTGGACTTGCGGCCATGTGTCTTGGACAGTTGGGTGAAGAGAGGAGATGAGTTGTCAACTGATCACCACCTGGTGGTGAGTTGGATCAGGTGGCGGGGGAAGATGCCGGTCAGACCAGGAAGACCCAAACGTATAGTGAGGGCTAGGGGACATTGAGTCTGAATGGGCCATGTTTCGTTTCTCTATTGTTGAGGTGGCGGACAGGAGCTGTGCTCGCAAGGTAGTTGGTGCCTGTCGTGGCTGTAGCACTCGAACACGGTGGTGGTCACCCCGTGTGAGGGATGCCGTCAAGCTGAAGAAGTCATATCAGGCATGGTTGACCTGTGGGACTCCAAAAGCAGCTGACTGCTTTTGGAATCAACCGGGTCCTGGAATATGGGGAGATTGTGCTCCCTCTCTCTGCCCCGATTAAGCTCCCAGCACCCTGCACGGGGTGGCTTTGAAGCCACTGCCGTATATTATCGGCTGTCGCAGGGTGTTTGAACTGGTGACCAGTCGGGAGCTTTCGGAGCGAGAGAGGGTGCTATTCTACCTCTTCCGTTTCCTGGGACCTGCGATGAGGTGGGCCGAGGGTCTGGTGGCCTCGGGGGACGTCTGCCTCACCTCAGCGAGCCGATTCGAGGCAGCGCTCTTAGCCCGGTTTTCCCCGGGCTCAGATGCCCGCTCCGTCGGCTAGCACCTGGACGCGGTGAAGCGGCAACTTCCCCGCGGGCTAGTTAAGGATCCTCGGCGCGAGTTTGGTCTCGGCGCTGGGAACCCTGCGCACGACCTTCCGTGCGAGCCTCCCTGCTCCACGGATCACCCGTTCCGCGAGTTCTTTTCTGCCGCTTGGGACCCACTGCGTGATCCTCCCGGCTCCGCAGATCACCCGCTCCGCGAGTTCTTTCCTGCCGCTTGGGACCCACCGCGCGATCCTCCCGGCTCCGCGGATCACCCGCTCCGCGAGTTCTTTCCCGCCGGTAAGGATCCGCCGCGCGATCCTCCGTGCGTGCCTCCCTGCTCCACGGATCACCCGCTCCGCGAGTTTTTTCTCGCCGCTAAGGATCCGCCGCGTTATGTTCCCATGCGATCCCCCCAGCGAGGTGCACGTTATTGATAGGGAGTCTCAGCGTGAGACACAGCGCAGTCTGCGCGTGGGGACGTTAATCTCCGTCCCACGGTGCCCCGATCGCGTGCCTCTTCTGGCTGTCAGCGAGCCACGGAACGCGGTCTGCGAGCCGCCCTGC
The DNA here is from genome assembly GCA_019802435.1 of Corydoras maculifer. Taxonomy (NCBI): domain Eukaryota; kingdom Metazoa; phylum Chordata; class Actinopteri; order Siluriformes; family Callichthyidae; genus Corydoras; species Corydoras maculifer. The sequence goes on along the minus strand of JAFMOD010001282.1, from coordinate 91,189 downwards.
CCGCGTATTGAGCCGCGCCGTCCCGCCAGGGTCTCTCCGCTTGCTGTCAGCGAGACCTCGCCTGCCGCGAGTGGTGTTCCGTCCACCTTATATGAGCCGCCACGCGAAGTTACACGTGTTTCTCAACGCGGTTCTCCCCGCGATTCTCCCCGCATTTTCTCCACGCTTCTCTCCACGCGTCCCGCCACGCGTCCCTCCACGCGTCTCTCCACGTGCCTCTCCACGCGTGTCTCGACGCGAAGCCCAGCGCGTCTCTCCACGAGTCTCCTCTCGCGATGCCCAGCGCGTTTTTCCACGCGGTTCTCCTCGTGGTTCTCCTCGTGGCTCTCCTCGCGGCTCTCCTCGCGACTCTCCTCGCGATTCTCACCACGATGCCCGTCGGGTTTCTTCTCGCGACTCTCACCGCGATGCCTCTCGGGTTCCTCAGAGATCCACAGAGCAACCGTCCTGCGACTGTGAGCCATGCCACGCCTCTAGGGCATTCCCGCTCAACGGTTGCCGTCCTGCGTCGGTCGCGTCCGTCCCCGAGCTTTCCGGGTTGTCATTAAGGTGCGCCGGTGCACGGTAACCGCCCCAATAGACCAGGACTGTGTGTTAGGTGGTGTGGCCATGGTACTGGTTCTCTCCTTTTGTGTCCAGGTGGCGGTGAGGAGGAAGACTGAGAACCGAGACTTGGTGTCCAGCGCATCTTCTAGGGTGCAGTCCTGTGGTCCGAGGAGTAGGCTGAGGCCGTCTATTTCCCCCCCTCGAAACCATACTACGTCCGCCCTGGAATTCTATGTCTCCGCGCTGGATTATGGGACCCAGTCTCAGGACAATGTGCCACCCGCTCCAGATAAAGTGGTTGTCGGACTGGAGTGTTGGGGTGCGGTTCTACCCGCATGGACCTGTTCTAGCCCGGTTCATGGACCAAAACTAGGTTACCTCGGCGTCCACTCGGGTCACCTCCGCCTTCACTCGGGCCACCTCCGCGTCCACTCGGGTCACCTCCGTGTCCACTCGGGTCATCTCTGCGTCCACTCGGGTCATCACTGCGTCCACTCGGGTCACCTGTGCGGCCACTCGGTTCACCCCTGCGGTCGCGTGTACTCCAGTAGCTCCTGCGGCCGCGCTGGTCTTTTCGGTCCCTAAACCCGCTGTTCCTCGGGTCCCTGTATTCACGTTCGACTCTCCAGCACCGGAGTCCGCATGGGGTTGGGTCGACCTCGCGCTCACAAGAGGGCCACAGCGCCGTCGCGCACACATGGGGTCACGTCGCCCTTGGGATATTAAGGGGTTAGGGTGTGTCCGGAACCACAGAGGGTCACGCCTCCCCCGTACCCACAAGGGGTCACAGCGCTTCTGCATCCTCAAGGGGTCCTGTTCCCCTAGCACTCACATGGAGGAGCCACGCCACTGCACACACAAGGGGTCGTGTCCTCCTCGCGCTCCTAAGCGCTTGCAGCGCCCCCGCATCCTCAAGGGGTTTCACCCTCCTCGCATTCACAAGGGGTCACGACGCCCCCTCATCCTTAAGGGGTCTCGTCCCCCTCGCACCACAAGCGGTCACTTCGCCCACACCCTCACACGGGTTCACGGCGCCTCCGCTCCTCCGGCCACGTCATCCCCGCACCCGCTAGGGGCCTCTTCGCGTTCCTTGTGCCCCCTTTTGTTTTTTTTTCTTCTCCCCGGGTGCCTTTGCCCCCCGGTTGTTTTGGGGGGGCGATATGTCAGGTTGGGAGGGCTGGGCCAGTCCCCCCTGTCACTTGTGTTTTGGGTTTGGCCTTGTAGGGCTTCCGTAGGTAGGGCCCCATCCGCTTGTACGGGGATTGGGTCCTACCTGATCACATGTGACCTGCTTAAGCAGGTTTCTTAAGCACGTGGTTTCCCGTGAGCCGGCAGGTCAGCATTAGCTTAGGTGTTACTTCGGGTGTCTGCGGATGTGTTTAATTGTCGTTTTGGTTTGTTTATCTCGACACGTTCCGTCATGTCTTCAGCGGCGCCTTCCCGCCGTTATATATTCGCGTTGTTCTCCCGGCACGTCCCGCCGTGCCTTCAGCGGCGTTCCCGCTGCCTTCTGTTAATAAACAGAGTTTTGTTTGCTTACCTGGTCGCCTGGCTCGCTTCCTGCACCGCACCGCGCTGCGCCACCTGATACGGACAGCGCGCCCCGTACGTGACATCGTGAGTATGGGGTACATGGCTCCTTACTACGGGCCATTCAGTCTCTGTATTTGCGAAGGAGGAGCTTGGTTCACATAGTAAGTCTGACTTGTGTCCAGTGAGGGTTGGACTCCGTCAGGGCTGTCCTTTGTCACTAGTTCTCGGCGCACCCAGGGGGTAGAGGGTGTCTGGTTTGATTATCTGAGAATCACGTTACTGCTGTTTGCAGACGATGTGGTCCTGTTAGCATCATCACGCTGCGAACTTCATCTCTTACTGGATCGGTTTGATGAAAATCAGCACCTCCAAATCTGAGGCCATGGTTCTCAGTCAGAAAAGGGAAGAGAGTCCTCTCTGGGTCAGGGATGAGATCTTGCCTCAAGTGGAGGAGTTTAACTATCTCGGCATCTTGTTCATGATTGATGGTAAGATGGAATGTGAGATTGACAGACGGATCGGCTCGTGGTCAGCAGTACCCTATACAGACCCTATACCGGTCTGTTGTGGTGAAAAAGGAGCTAAGCCATAAAGCAAGGCTCTTAATTTACCAGTCGATCTATGTTCCAACCCTCACCTATGGTCATGAGCTTTGGGTAATGACCAAAAGAACAAGATCGCAAATACAAATGGCTGAAATAGGTTTTCTTTACAGAGTGGCTGGGCTCTCCCTTAGAGATAGGGTAAGAAGCTCGGTCAGACACTCGGAGTAGAGCTGCTACTCCTCCACGTCGAAAGGAGCCAGTTGAGGTGGTTCGGGCATCTGGTAAGGATGTCTCCTGGGCACCTCCCATTGGGAGGTGTTTCAGGCAAGTCCAGCTGGAAGGAGACCCCGTGGAAGACCCAGGACACGCTGGAGGGATTATATCCCTCAGCTGGTCTGGGAAGGCCTTGGGGTTCCCCAAGTCAAGCTGGTGGAGGTGGCTCGGGCGAGGGAGGTCTGGGTCTCCCTACTTTGGTTGCTGCCCCCGCGACCCGAACCACTGACAAGAGGAAAATAATGGATGGATGGATGGATGGATGGAAGAATTTAGAATTACTACTTACTAGTAGTACTTAAGTTTTAATGCACAAAATCTAATTAATATCAGTCTGTAATTGTGATATTTTTTTGCCTTTAGAGAATACCTTGAAGGCCCTGATGGCCCGCCACTGGCTTTAACCATATATTCTGCAATGTGCACCAACCTCTGGGTTCCCCAGGACATGTGAATCCTTCCTGGGCATCAAAGAACTCCTCGTCTGAGCTGCTGTCTCCAAAACCAGGAGGAGGAACCAGGATAGGAGCAGATTCAGCCTCCTTCTTTTGTTGACCATTTTCTGTGCCTTGAGCTGAAGCTGATCCACTGGGAAAAGAGGCACTGTCAGGGGTTACATTGGAACAGATGTTGTAGTAATGGCTGGCATCACCCTGCTCGAATGTAAACACAGTCTTATCACATGAGGGTTGGGTGATTGATTCCGAGGTTTCAGATTCATCCGCGGCGTCTTCCTTTACTAGGTCTTCTGTATAGTCTTCATCATCACTGGCCTCAGTCGGGCTGCGCAGACAATCAGCAATGCTGGACAGAGCAGCTAAAGATAAGAACTGGTCCCCATTTCCAGGAAAACACAGCTCATCACTGCAATCTGCCTCCTGGGACAGTGAATCATCTTGACGAGGCAACGTGAGATCACCATGGAGGTAATGATTCCTGAGAGCTAGGTGGTTGGACTGGCCGGTTGAAAAATAGGTCAGAAAGTCATCCTCCTCTAGAGCATCTATGGAGTCGCTGGATGCACTTGTTAAAAAGCGTGAGTCTGTTTGACAGGAATCCGACGTCTCTGACAGGGGCTCATCGACAGTAAGAAAACACGCCTGTCCTGTAACATTTTCCTCTTTCTCTTTATCGGTCTTTGGAAGTTCTTTAATTACATATGCAGAAGTAGTTGAACATCCTAGCTCCAATACAACATTTTCATTCTCCCGCACTGTTTCTTCCACATTCTCAGGTTCGTCATCGGTTTTTAGGTCATCCTCATGAGTTACAACTTGCCCATTGATCAAAATGATTGTTGTATCGTTTCGACTGGCTCCAGACAGATGAGCAAGCAGACCCACATCAACATCTGAGTCCTCAGAGTCACTGCAGCAGCGTGATACATAACCTGTGCAAATACATGACGAAATAAATAAATGACTAAATGTAAATTTACATTTACATTTAGTCATTTAGCAGACGCTTTTATCCAAAGCGACTAAATGTAAATACATAAATATTACCGCATATACAGTTAACTTTGATTGTGTTAAATATACATCAGTGTCTTTACTTACCCTCTTCTGTTGATATGCGGTGGCTCTTGAACTCAGAAATCCATGGAAATACACAGATTTGAGGGTCAATAAATAATTTACAATATCCAGCCACCAGACATGAGAGGTCTTTGGCAGCCACACACTCCAATAGAAGTGTTATGGGCTATAAGCAAGAAAGGACATATTTTAAAAAATGTTTATTTCAAATGTTTATTATTTTTATTATTATAGTTGGAATGAGACAATTTTATTATAAAAAATTTAACCTTCAATAACAAATAAGTTATTGTTCATGTCCTCACAATAAGGTCCCACGTGTCCAACACTGCACTCCTGTTTCAGTCTAAGACTAGTCACATGTCACTAAATCCTTCATATGAAACATGTCAAAGCCCTGCTTTCAGTTGTCACCAATTCTGACGGCACATTTGTGTCATCTGTATTGATCATCCATCCAGTTCAATACAGACCATACATTTACATTCAGTCATTTAGCAGACGCTTTTATCCAAAGAGACTTACAAATGAGAACATTACAAGTCAGACCATCATTATTTATGCTATTTCATGTCACCAGGGTTGAAACAGATTAACCTGATTAATTGTATTATTATTGTAAATACAGATTTAATTTTTTCTTAATTGTCATGATATAGGTTGATGAGTAAGGGTTTTGGTAAATTTATTATTGAAGACCAATGAGATTAAATAGCTTGTGCAACCATGATCAGGGTTGGAAAACACTCATTTTGTCAAAAGCATTTTTATATGTTTAGAAAAATAATCTCTATAAACTGCGACCATTAAACACTGCCATGTGATATTCTACACATAAACTCGAATGATTACAAGAAACCATTAAAAAAGATAAGAAAAACTATTTTAAAGTTCCAAATTTGTCAAACATGGTCCTGTATCACTTTGAAAAAAACACTCCACCTTACCTTGATATCCTGGAGGTAGATCTTGACCAGACTAACCCGATCCGACTCCGGCAGGAGCTCCACTCTTGTAATATTGCTGAATTCGGTCAGTGTGGTCATGATACTCATTTTATGATTGATCACCTGACTGACACCATACTGTGCCCCAACCAAAAGACTGACCATTGACTCCCGGTCCTGCAGCTGGAGCGGTAAATAGATTGATGTGAGATATGGGTCTAATGTTTAGTTGTATTTGTCATGTCATCACAGGCCACAAGGCTTGGTATGCGAATAGACAAAATAGAAAACTTGCGTAAATCTCGCATACCGTTACACCCACAGTCGTCTATTTTCAAGTCCAAATTTGATACGTTTCGGTATCCATCTGGTGGCCGCTTTCGCCATTACAATGACATTATCTCCTATCGCCTTTCTCATCCTCCTTTTTTGTCATTCCCACCTTTTTGTCATTTTCACTTATTGCCACCACTATTTATAGTTCTCATTTTTTCTCAGTTCCTTGCGAGATCTTTATTGTTCATACCTAATGTTCACATGACCTGTTCACAAGGCCTGGCCTGGCTATGTACTAGGTGATGTGACAATAAAAATCCTTGAATCCTTGAGTTGAATACGACATGAAAGGACACTGACAAAGCGATACTCACAAAAAATGTGTTGCTCAAAAGGAGGTTTTCCAGTCTATGCATGTGTTCCTGCTAAAACGCAGATAAAGTAACAGCAGCCTAACTAACTAGCGTATGTCAGTCTATGTCACTACATGTAGCCTAATCCAGTACACTAATGGTGTACTTAAATGGTTAGTATATTGTTCTACTAGATTAGTATCTAATGTGGTGTTTGGGGTTGCGCTGGAGTTGTACTGTTGATCTCTGTTGTTAGAGAAACTACAGGAAAGAACATTAAAGAACTGTCTGTTCTGCTCAATTGTACACAGTCTGGTGTTTTAATGTGAGAAGCACTGTGAAACAGTATAAAAGCTCCATGCTTACTATGTTTTCTTCAGTCAGAGAAAAGTACATTTAAAAAAGATATTCAAGTTATATACACATATACTGTTTGGAGAAAAACAGGAAGGTCATACCCACATTAAAGAACTGCCTGTCATGTATATGTATATGGGTGTGTGTGTGTGTGTGTGTGTGTGTGTATATATATATATATATATATATATATATATATATATATATATATATATATATATATATATATATATATATATATATATATATATAATATGTTTTTATTTGCAGTCTGTTATGTGCTAAAGGTGCAGAATAGAGATGTTTCTTTTTTTTACACTACCTTGATGCATTGGACTACCATACCACATTGTCCCACACAAACATAGTCTTTGTCCCACATCTGGTGAATTGGAATCTGTTTATATTGACTCCTGTTTACGAGTTAGGTGGGGTTCAGTTCTTGGTTGATTGGGAGGGATACGGTCCCAGATTCTCGTTGTTCATACCTAATGTGCATGCGCTTCGAGCAACATTTAGTCTGTTTTGTTCCTGTTCCCTTTTTGTTGGATTTGTTAAATCGGAAATGATTAATGTTACCTACACTCTCGGGCCACTTTATTAGGTACACCATTCTAGTAACGGGTTGGACCCCCTTTTGCCTTCCGAACTGCCTCAATTCTTCATGGCATAGATTCAACAAGGTGCTGGAAGCATTCCTCAGAGAGTTTGATCCATATTGACATGATGGCATCACACAGTTGCCGCAGATTTGTCGGCTGCACATCCATTATGCGAATCCCCCGTTCCATCACATCCCAAAGATGCTCTATTGGATTGAGATCTGGTGACTGTGGAGGCCATTTGAGTACAGTGAACTCATTGTCATGTTCAAAAAACCAGTATGAGATGATTCCAGCTTTATGACATGGCGCATTTTCCTGCTGAAAGTAGCCATCAGATGTTGGGTACATTGTGGTCATAAAGGGATGGACATGGTCAGCAACAATACTCCGGTAAGCTGTGGCGTTGCAACGATGCTCAATTGGTACCAAGGGGCCCAAAGAGTGCCAAGAAAATATTCCCCACTCCATGACACCACCACCACCACCAGCCTGAACCGTTGATACAAGGCAGGATGGATCCATGCTTTCATGTTGTTGACGCCAAATTCTGACCCTACCATCCGAATGTCGCAGCAGAAATCGAGACTCATCAGACCAGGCAACATTTTTCCAATCTTCTATTGTCCAATTTCGATGAGCTTGTGCAAATTGTAGCCTCAGTTTCCTGTTCTTAGCTGAAAGGAGTGGCACCCGGTGTGGTCTTCTGCTGCTGTAGCCCATTTGCCTCAAAGTTCGACGTACTGTGCATTCAGAGATGGTCTTCTGCCTACCTTGGTTGTAACGGGTGGCTATTTGAGTCACTGTTGCCTTTCTATCAGCTCGAACCAGTCTGGCCATTCTCCTCTGACCTCTGGCATCAACAAGGCATTTCCGCCCACAGAACTGCCGCTCACTGGATGTTTTTTCTTTTTCGGACTATTCTCTGTAAACCCTAGAGATGGTTGTGCGTGAAAATCCCAGTAGATCAGCAGTTTCTGAAATACTCAGACCAGCCCTTCTGGCACCAACAACCATGCCACGTTCAAAGGCACTCAAATCACCTTTCTTCTCCATACTGATGCTCGGTTTGAACTGCAGGAGATTGTCTTGACCATGTCTACATGCCTAAATGCACTGAGTTGCCGCCATGTGATTGGCTGATTAGAAATTAAGTGTTAACGATCAGTTGGACAGGTGTACCTAATAAAGTGGCCGGTGAGTGTAAATCTGCTCTACTCATCTTACATTGTGAAAATAAATACACTTTGGAACGTTTCGGGTGCTGGGCAGATCCACGCAGGACAGGGTGCCAATCCATCGCTGGGTACACATTCACGCAGACACACACACAAACACACACACTATATGGGACAATTTGGAGCATTCAATTTACCTCGATCCATGTTTTTGGGCTATGGAAGGAAACCAGAGAACCCAGAGGAAACCCACCCGGACTCAGGGAGAACATGAAAACGCCACCCGAGAATACCTGGTGCTAAGAGGCCAACGTGCTAACCACTACAGTGCCATGCCACCCGGTTAAAAGCATGTTTAACTATATGGAAATAATGTTCATTTTAATAGATCAATATAAAATATCTCAGGACATATGCACATCCTGCATACCACATGTTGTGAACTCCTCTGGGTTCTCTGATTTCCTCCCACAGTCAAAAACCTGGATTTAGGGTGAAATGACTGCACTAAATTGTCTTTATATAGTGTTTGTGTGTGCCCAGCGATAGATTGGCACCCTGTCCATGGTGTATCTGCCCAGCGCCCGAAATGTTCTCCTCTTGATGAGCATGGGGAATCTCCCTGCAATCCCATGCTGCAAAAACATAGTTCTCAATAAATAAGTTATTTCATGAGAAGCAACTGCAACAAACTGCAGTTGTAACCGAGTTTAACAGTTAAAAAGTGTATTGCGACTGTGCCGAAATCTTTGCAACCAGTGTAAAAACCCCTTTTTAAAATCACAATAGTAATAATAGAGTAAGTAGTACTGACAAGTTATGTAAGTGAGTATCAGAACCTTCAGATTTTTTTCCCACAAAAACTTTTTATCTAAGCGGCTTTGCTTATGTTTGTTCGAATTGTTGTTTTTTTAATTGTTTTTTTATTACTTATTTATTATTATTTTTTAATATGTTTATTAGCTTCATGATAAGCAGGTACAGTGTACATGCTACATTCTTACCATTAATGTGGCACTAAAGGATTTTCCACCAAAAGACTTCAGTTCAGACATCTCATTTAGGTAGTTTAGTCTTGCGTGGTTAACTGTCATCTGCAATACACACACCCATATACATGAACGTATATATATATATATATATATATATATATATATATATATATATATATATATATATATATACACACAAACACACACACACGCAAACACAAGCAGACAAAAAAAAACACACATGCGTACAGGCTCACACACACACACAAAACAAAAACACATGCATACATGCACACGAACAAACACACATGCACAAACAAAAACACACATGCACACAAACAAAAATACAGGC
>JAFMOD010001282.1:19987-80065 GCA_019802435.1 Corydoras maculifer | reverse complement strand
TATATATATATATATATATATATATATATATATATATATATATATATATATATATATATACACACAAACACACACACACGCAAACACAAGCAGACAAAAAAAAACACACATGCGTACAGGCTCACACACACACACAAAACAAAAACACATGCATACATGCACACGAACAAACACACATGCACAAACAAAAACACACATGCACACAAACAAAAATACAGGCACACATACGCACACACACACACACACACACACACACACAAACAAACAGGTTTGTGTTTAGAGTTTGTAAGGACTTTACATAGACTTTTATTTATTTTTGCCATTAGGTGTCAGTGACAAAGAGGCTCAATATCATCCTTTACTGATTATTTATTAAAGATTAATGATACTGTAATAGTGCTGCAATAACGTTTTTTTACGCATACAGACCTTCTGCTTGGGTTCATGTAAAAGGATCTTCTTCATATGGTAACTAATTGCTTTTTTAAGGTCCTTTTCCCTCATGTTCCTCAATAAGGTGATGGAGATAAAACACTCAATACCCCAGTCCTTCCTGTAAATGCACACAGACAGTAAAGCTAATAAACATGTTTATTGCTACAGCTTTAATTGAAATATACACTTATCGCCCATTTCATTAGGTACATATCATTGTTTCTCCACTTACCATATACAGTAGATGGATTATGTAGTTCTCCAATTATATTCTGTAGTTCATCTGTTTTTCTACAATATTTGTTAGTCTCCTTTTACTCTGTTCTTTGATGATCCGGACACCCACAAAGCAGGTATTATTAGGATTTTGGTCAATGGTATGAGTTGATCAGATACCTGTATGATTGGTGTACTGTTCTATGTCCAGCTGCACTGCTGTGTCTGATCCAATCTTACCAGCACGACACACACTAACACTACCACCATCACCATGTCAGTATCTCTTCAGTATTGAGAATCATCCACCACACTAAGGCCTGCTCTGTGGAGGTCCAGAGTAAAGGGGACTATAACGTATTTAGAGAAACAGATGGACTACAGAATGTAATTGTCTATGTAATTGTGTAATTGGGATGTGTATATCATCAGTGGAACTGAAAAAAACGTACAATGAGTGTAGAACTATAGAACTACCTAATAAAATGGCTAGTAAGTGTAGGTAGGAGTTCGTAGTTCTACAGTTTCAGTCAATACATTGTTGGGTCCTAATCTGTTCTTAAATCATCAATAAAGAGAAACAGAGAAGAGAAACAGAGAAGGTATTATTAATGTGGTGAATGATTCTTAGCAATGAGTATGGTTATCAACAGCAGTCCAACAGTTAATGAGCAACTGTTTCTGACTTTATATATACACAGGGCAGAGCAATATGAAAATAAATGCACATTGTAAAGACACAACGTTTAAAAAAATAGCAGCACTGTTGTGTCTGATCCACCTGTATAACCACCTGCTAAATGACTAAATGTAAATCACCAGGTCAGTGTCACTGCTGTGCTGAGAATGATCCACCACCCACCGTGTATCATAGTACCTAATCCGGTCCTGAACAGTAGAGAACAGTGTAAAGGAAACTAACATAGTGTGTAGAAAACAGATGGACTACAGTCTTTAATTAACTACAAAGTCCATCTATATGGTTGGTGGAGCTGATATAACGGACATTAAGTGTAAACACAATAAGTTGTACTTGTAATATGTATAGGTGGGTTAGCATCGTGTGTGTTTGTGAGACTTACGTGATGGTTTTTAGGCGGGTTTTGGGAGACTGCCCGGTGCTGGCAAGTCTCTCCTGTATGTGCAGAGCTGCGAGTCTGAGAGCAGTGTTGCACTTCATTTCGACCGCAAACCTCTCCTGCAGAACATCGTTCACACTCTATACAAACACAGAAACAGACAGGCAGATACAGTGTGTGTGTATTGTATTTTTTGTACAAGTTTTTGTATTTCTCAGAAGAAAATGTATGTTTTCTTCAGAGATTTGGTTTGTAAGAAAGAAAATTTCACATATATATGAAATAATATACTGAAAATTGGATGGTTGGAGGTTTGTATATATGTATATATACACACACATACATTTACACACACACACACACACATATATACACACTATATTGACAAAATACCAAAAGTATTACCTGCCTTGAATCACATATGAGCTTAAGTGACATTCCATTTCTAATCTATAGGGTTCTACATGACGTCGATCCACCCTTTGCAGCTAGAACAGCTTAAATTTCTGGGAAGGCTGTCCACAATGTTTAGGAGTGTTTTTATGTGAATTTTTGAGCATTCTTTCAGAATCACATTTGTGAGGTCACACACTGATGTTTGATGAGGTCAGGACTATGTGCAGGCCAGTCAAGTTTATCCACACCAGACACTGTCCATGTCTTTCTGGACCTTGCTTTGTGCGCTGGTGCACAGTTATGTTGGATGAGAAAGGGGCCAGCTCCAAACTGTCCCCACAAAGTAACATTTACATTTACATGCAGTCTGCATGCCTAGGTGCTTGAATTGATACCCCTGTGGCCATGGAAATGATTGGAACACCTGATTCTGATCATTTGGATGGGTGAGCAAATACTTTTGGCAATATAGTGTGTGTGTGTGTGTGTGTGTGTGTATCCATCCATCATCTTCCGCTTTATCCTATATTATGGTCGCGGGGGGGTTTCCTATGCCCATCCAGGGGAGAATGTTTCGGGCGCTGGGCAGATACACCCAGGACAGGGCGCCAATCTATCACTGGGCACACACTCACTCACACAGACACATACACACTCTATATGGGGCAATTTGGAGAACACAATAGACTTGATCCATGTTTTTGGACTGTGGGAGGAAACCGGAGAACCCGGAGGAAACCCACGCGGACACGGGGAGAACATGGAAACTCCAGATGGGGATTTGAACCGGGAATCCCTAGTGCTGAGAGGTGAACGTGCTAACCACTAAGCCACTGTGCCGCCGTGAATATATATATATATATATATATATATATTATATATATAAATAACTAAACTAAGATTAGTCCAACACCTGTAGGTAGAGATATTCGAAGGCTACAGGATCCTCCCTCAGCATGTCCTGTAGACGTCTGGGCATGAAGCAGACACGGAATAAACACCGGTAATCATGTGACTCCTTCTTCTGGACCACCTTTAATACACACATAAATAGACATATGAAATCAAATCTTATAAGTAAAATATATATATTTTTTACTGTAAACCCATGACGGCTTAGAGAGATAAAGGTGCATAAAAGAGAAGGAGAATGAAAATTAGTGTGTGTGTGTGTGCCTATGTATGTGTGAAGATGAATGACAGGTTTGTTTACAAGGGGTTGAGATGAAGAAAGTAGATGAGTTTAAATATTGGGAGTTAATGTACAAAGTAATCGAGAATGTGGTAGAAATCTTGCAAGGTGGAGTGAATGGTGCAGAGTTGCAGGAGTGATTTGTGATTTTATTGCCAATGTCACTTTGTCTTGCTCTTTTTTGGGGTTTAAATGCTTATAACACTGTAAAGCTGCTTTGTGACAATGTACTATAGTAAAAAGTGCTCTATAAATAAATTACTTACTTATTTGCTATCTTTCAGAGTGAGGGGAAAAGATTACTGGCCAATGTGAGATCTGTGATGTGTACATCTTAGAGATGGGGACTTCTAGATGGAGCCAGAAGTGTCAGATATAACAATACTGTAATTCTCATCAGGCTGAGTTTATTATAGTGAAGGTACAAAGGTAGGGAGGTGAGTTTGAGGTGGTTTGGACATGTACAGAGAAGGGATGAGGTTTATATTAGCAGGAGGAGGCTGATGATGGAGCCACCAGACAGGAGGGTGAGAGGAAGGTCAATGGAGAAGGAGGTCTATGAATGTGGTGAGTGAGGACATGCAGGTGATTGAGGTGATGGAGGAGGATTATATGGACAGGGATGGAGAATGATGATCCACTGTGGCACCCCAAAATGAGTATAGCCAAAAGAAGAAAAAGAAGCATCTTGTATATAGGTGTAATGAGATGAGATATGAAAACAAGATTTCTCCACAACAGGAACGGGCTTTTAGCATTTAAACTACATGTGCTGGCAGGATGTAACTTGGCGAAAGTAGTACAGCTTATAGAGGCTGCACACATTCAACAGGCGGAGCCGAGTTATAAGCATGAATTACTCTCAATGATGAATGATGTCGACTGTATGCCTTTCCTCCTATAGGCGCCGCTTTGATGGTTGAACTGTGAATATGTATTTGTTTATTCATTTGCCTTCATAAACCTTTGTTTTTGGAATATTCCACCAGGAGGCAAATGGATAAACAAATACATATTCACAGCTCTAATGTCTTTCTGTAATAGTAGATTGTATCAAAGCTGCGTCACAGTGTCAAAAGAACAAACCGATGTGAACATAGAACAGTGACTGTTCTACATGTCATCAGAACTAAACTAGACTTGTATAAATTATGCTTGATGTGACGACACATATCCAACAATTTAAATGTTATTTGCCTGTAAGTATTACCTGGTTTGTGTGTGTGTGTGTGTGTACCTCTTGAATAAGCTCATCATCATGTAACAGAAACAGTTTGGAAATGCTGTACTGCTTCTCAAGCACAAGAGAGAAATGTTCAATGCGGTATATGGACAGCTTCTCCTTCAAAGTCATAATAATGTCCTATGAAGCAAACACACAACACACACACACCTGCTTTAGTGTACAAAAACTGTACAGACATGTGTAAATAAGTGTTGATCTTCTCTTGTATACATTAAATTACCAAAAGTATTTATTCGTCTACACATACATTTTAATTTGAGTGACATCACATTCGTTATCCATAGTGTTTAAAATGAAGTGAAAAAAAGATTAAATCCTTCCACAAGAGTCAGATTTTTTTATCATTCTTCCAAAAGGATATTTCTACAGTCTCCACTGTAATTCATCTCAAATTAGGGCTACAACAATGATTCGTTGGGTCGCATGATTTCCGCATTATTACGCATATCACAGCGTAATATGTGTAATTTAGTATTTTTTTAACACTAGGCTACATATTGTGCCAGTGTGTGTGAGATTTGTGTTTAATTGCTCTTTGGGCTACTTTGATGCCTTAAACTCATACTGTAAATAAAACCAGACATTTATTGACCTGCTTAATAATTCTACAGTGTAGCTGGTTTTCTTCATAACTACTGACTTGTGATGTTCTCATTTGTAAGTTGCTTATGATAAAAGCATCTACTAAATGACTAAATGTAAAACTGTTTTTACAAAGGTTGAGCATGAAATATCTTCGAATGCTAATACATAATGATTCATCCTCTGGAACTATGGGGGTTGAGCACAAAGTCCTGAAAAGCAACCCTATAAAACCCCTGCCACCAAACTTCAAGCTTGGCAAAATGTAGTCAACAAGAAACTGTCAATCCTGTCAATCACCAAACCCAAACTCATCCATCAGATTGCCAGAGGGACAAGAGTCATTGCGAACTCTAGAGAACATATCTTCTCTGCTCTAGAGTTCAGCATCATGCTTTACTCCACTGCATCCAACACTTTGCGCTTGGTGATGTAAGGTTGGGATGCAACTGTTCCACCATAGCAAAAACTCTAATGAGAGCAGTTAACGTCTTTTTCTCAAACTTGTGGAGTGATCCATGGTGATCTACCAACATGCACTGTGCCATCGACCGGCTGATCGCGATGGATGTATTGGGCACGCCTGCAATATCACATCAGCATACACCGACCTGCTCTGTTATGTCACATAGTCTAACACTTCATTGCTGAGTTGCTGATGTTCACAATCATGCTTGTGAACATCCACTTTGATATAACATCAGTGACTGGAAAATTTCACAATAAGAAAATTTGTTTTACAGGTGGCATCCAGGTCCTGAGAGTCTATAAAATTTCATTGTCTATAAAATTAGTTGTTTCAATCAGCCGATGCTACTGCTAGAAAGGACAGAGTCCGAAATTGTTGATGGTTTTAGTGTAGCCTTTAATGCAGAAGACACCGGGTGAAAATCAGCCATAGCACACAACAGGACATGACCATAACCAAAGACAATGTTCCAACACTAAATACAGGCAAGGAAGGGCTTTTAAACATGTAAGTATTGGTCACATGATGAAACACAGCTGCACCAAATCTTCACAAATGACAAGAGGTACAATAGGGGTGCTGATGTAGCATCAGGTAATGCCAGCAATACCACCAGCGATGTGACATTAGTCTGCAGGTCTAGGTGCTTGGTATTATAAACCTGTGGAAAATATTTTTATGTGCAACTAAATACTTTTGCCAATATAGTTGCTAACAGAATTTCATTTTTAAGACTGTTTTAGAGGTCAGGCACTAATTACAAAAAACAGCTTTACTGGAGATATTGCACAACAATACTGGATTAAAGTTCATACCTTCACTGTGGTCGAGGCCTCAAACTTAAAGGCTTTGGTCTGGCCATTTTCTAAATAGACCTTCAGGACATTGGGCAGGAAAAGCAGAGAGTTTCCCTGGAGAAATGGAGAAAGACATGACGCAGAACAGAGAATTAATATAGCTGGTTATCATCACCAGCCTTCTTGTACTAAAATTTAATGATGTCACTATGCTGCAGCATGATATGTATATATACACTCACTGGGCACTGTATTAGACACACTAAATGGCTTCTTATCCACCATTTGTTTTGCAGAAGTGTTAAAGATTTATTCATGCTGCATTAGTTATTTTTAAAGTGACCAAAAGAATAGAGAAAAGTGTGGTCTTAATGATTTTGACTGTTGGTGTCAGACAGGTTGTTGAAAAAGGTTTCTATAACCGTTAAACATTGTTTTAACATGTAAATGTAATGTGAAGACCATGGTGAGAGGACTTTTTTTTCCATAAAAGCAGATCTCTGCAGCATAACTCTGTGCTTTGCCACAATAATTAGGCTAAGAGACTTCTTCGATTCATATCACCTGTGGATTCATCTTAATTTAATTGCTGTCTGTTTATAGCCTCTATATCTTGAAGATCCAGAGCTTTATCACTGGGACATTACAACAGATGTGTTGCATTTATTAAGCTTTTCAGAAAACTGAAACATCTTTAGTAAAATGTCCCATTTAATAGCATAGAGAACCGGAGCCTCATAAAATCAACAGAACTGTCTGTTAATACAGCCCGTTCTCAACACATCACAGTAGTGCTGAAACCTAGGGGACAATAAGGATCAATGCGGCCGATGAATACACCTGCATATTTAGTGGGCATCTTGTCCAGTGGAGGTGCACACCACGGGCCATTGCTTTTCTGGAAAGCAAAGCAGAGTGTGTGGAGCAAGTGGAGGTTCCAGCTATCACAGCGGAGCGAAAGGACTAGGCGACAAGGGCGTGGCTCATCGCGGCAAGGAATGGGAAAGTTGCGAAGTGCTGGGTCCTGCAATTTTTTAACTCATATGATCTGTGAATGAGTTATGCTTCTGTGTCTGAGGAATCCATGCTGCACACAGCACGTGCTTGCATTCAGCGGCTTCGCTGCATATTGCAAGATGCTATAAGGGGCTCTAGCCTGCTACGAACAGCTAACATATTTGGAATATAAAATGATTCAAGCGCACTGAACAGTGAGCCCAGCCACACTCTTCTGACGATAAGGTGGTAGCCATGTGCTACTATAGCAAGAGGGAAATGGGAGTCACACATAGCCGTGCTCCTTGAGAACTTTTAAATAGTGGTAATGTGTCAATCCCAATCTATTTTGCCTACAGAGCTCACACACATTGGAATTTGGCCGTGCAGTGAAGCATACGCATATAAACACACTAAGTGAAGTAAGCACACATGCCCAGAATGGTGGACAGTCTGTACACGGCACCTAGAGAGCAATTGGATTTAGGTGCCTTGCGCAAACACACTTTAACCATGGGCTAAAACCACAACCCTACTGCACCAATGTCCCAGTGCTGATATATGTGTCATTGTCTGTAATAAAGATCTGTAAGTATTTATATATATATATATATATATATATATATATATATATATATATATATATATATATATATATATATATTGACACAAAGACTCAGAGACCACAGCTAAGTGAAGCATGAATCAAACCTGCTGGTGGCCGTTAACTACCACTTCCTCAGCGAAGCGCACCTTAACCGGGTTGGATTTTAGCTTAGCCTTCTTCTCTGGAGTTATGAAGGATGACTTTGGCCCCTACCCCACACACACACACACACACACATCACAAATAGAGAGAAGGAGAGAGATCACAAACCTTACTGCAAAGGTTAAAATACCACTGTGGCTGATATTAATTAAAACTGAACAACTATTCTATTGCAGGTTTATTTTGAAATATTTGAGGGGGAATCAAGAGATCATTCCATCCAGTGTAGTCAGTGTAGACTGTAGTTCACGTTTCCCATGTTTCCCAACACACTCCTGGTCTTATGATCATAAGGTAACTGAATTACTAACTTATATACAGTACATACAAAAGTGTATTTATTATATACAGGATGGCACAGTGGCATAATAGTTAGCACTCTCAGTGATGGGGATCCAGGTTCAAATTCTGATCTGGGTTGACTTTACATGTGGATTTCCGCCATAGATAAATTTTAAGTTACCGTATTTTCCGGACTATAAGGCACACCTTACTTCACTTACACCTAAAAGCCTAAAATTTTCCCAGAAATCGGACATGCGCCTTATAATCCGGTGCACCTTATACATGTACTGAGTTCCAAATGCAATAAAAGTATTGTTGCCAATATGGATTGCCAATATAGTGTCTCGTGTTGCATCAGGGATTTTCTTTTCCTTTGCATTGATTTTCAAATGCACTTATGTCATAAATGACATGTTTTTAAATTGGGCCTGTTGACCAAAAAGCTTGATTTGAACGTCATTTAAAATCCATACAATAAATAGGGTTGAATTGAGTAAAAGTTGACTGGTGCCATTAACTTAACAAGCATTACAGTGACATTAGTACTTAAGGTCTGTTTAATATGTGCACTAAAGGTTGACAGAGTCAGCTAAAATTGCAAATCTCTTCCACCACACATGCCTAAATTTTGTTGCAGGCATAATACACCAGAGAGTGGCCTGGAGTCTATAAATAAGTGCTTACTCAGCAGGAAGGTCAGAGCACTGGGGCTGAAACCAAACCTCTACCTACTTCCTCTAGGATCTTACTGACAAAAGTGTAAAGCCAGTTAGAGGTTTATATTAGGCATTGTCTTCATTAGAGTGTGTGTGTGTGTGTGTGTGTGTGTGTGTGTGTGTGTGTGTGTGTGTGTACACTCACCACTGTAACTCTGAGGACTGTCATTGTGAGCATGTCCTTGCACTCCCTGTAAATATAATATAAACAAAGTAGTATGTTCTCCAATAAGAATTTTTTTGTATTCTTAAAATACTGGAACAGACACATTCCTTTCAAAAAGTGATGCACCGAAATTTCACTGCAAAAGCAGAACTCCAGTAAGAGGCTAACTTCCATTGGCGGAAGCCAAGGATGGGTATTTCCCCCTTTATCCTTTTGTTTATTTTATTTATTTTTATTTTGTGTAGGTAAATCACTTTTATTTACCTACTTATGCGTGTGTGTTAAGGTAAATGCCTTTGCACCAGTTCATTAATAATGTAGGTTATGATGGTGGTGTAGATATCATGCTCCTGCTGCAGGCAGTCAGATGCTATCCCACCGCCGAGGGCCATCAGTGTCACTTTGTCACTGTGCTTGTGAGTAGCCCAGCTTTGAACTTATATAGTTTTTCTGATTGTTGGATACGGACACCTTATTTATTTTTCATATATATTATTATATTATTTTACCATCTGCCGCACAATGCACTATATTTTCATTTTTTTTAATATTATTTTAATAGATATTACAGGGTGGCACAATGGCTTAGTGGTTAGCCCTCGAAGGGCTGGGGATTCAGGTTCATGTGTGTGTGTCCGGTGATAGATTGGCGCACTGTCCTGGGTGAATCTGCCTAGCGCCTGAAACGTTCTCCCCCTGGATGGGCATATGTGACCCTAGTAGAGGTGTCAATTTTGTGACAATGTACTGTTGTAAAAAGCGCTATATAAATTACTTAATTACTTAAATGGGAGTTTTTTCTTGCCACTGTCACTTTGACTTGTTCTTTGGTGGTTCAGGCTCATAACACTGTAAAGCTGCTTTGTGAAAATGTAATGTTGTAGAAATTCCATCCATCCATCCATTATCTTTAGCTTTATCCTGTTCTCCCCCCTGGATGGGTCTGGGGAACCTCCCCAGCGACCCTAGTCGGAACGGGCAGATATACCCAGGACAGAGCGCCAATCTATCGTTGGGCACACACTTAGTCACAAAGACATACACATACACTCTATAAGGGGCAATTTGGAGAATTCAATAGACCTTGATCCATGTTTTTGGACTTTGGAAGGAAACCGGAGAACCCGGAGGAAACTCAGTGGACACGGGGAGAACATGGAAACTCCACCCAGATTGGGATTCGAACTGGGAATCCCTAACACTGAGAGGCGAACATGCCTACATAAAATCAACATAAAATCAAATTACTTAAACTTTGGCACATAATACGCCTAAGAGTTCTGCCCCAAGCCCCCAAGCACGACAACCTGCACAATTGGGTAAACATTTATATAAAAATTGGGGGGGGGGGGAAACAGTGATGATGCAGAGTAGGTAGCCATGAGCTAATATAGCAGGAGGGTGCAAACCACAGCTTCGAAAAAAACACTATGTTAAAACAATGCCACCACGGAGCTATGAGCTTTTAAGCGCTCAGCACTGGCAGGTGCAGCAGCAATACAGAACTAAAAGGATATTAGATTACAGGTATATTTGGAGAAAAACATAATTACATTTCATTAAAAGAAGCAACTGCAATGCAGGTTGGAGTATTTACCACCCTTTACAACTGTGTTGCAGTCATAGTTATAGAGACAAAAACAGGAACGGATTCCATACAATACCAGCTCATCTTAAAAGCAAATGTCAACCTATTTTTAAATGGCTGGAAAGAGTATAAACTTGGACAACAAGATAAATGATCCTCAACAAATAAAAAAATGCTTCCCATTCTCATAAATGTATTAATACAAGCACACATACTTGATGAGGTCAGAGGTTTGCTCTGCAGACAGATCTTCAACAGCCACATTGTTGATTTTCAGAAGCTGGTCACCACGTAAGAGTTTACCGTCTGCAGGACTTCCTACAACACACACAAGCATACAATATACACACGCTGGTAGTGAAAGGCAATTACATGACACCATGGCAATGACATCATTACATGAATGTAAGCAGATATGAGTGGCTGCCGGACAACAGATGGTCTTACACTAAGCCATGATGTCCTGTTTTCTGTTAATTCCTCTTTTTTTTATCAGGAATGACATTACCAACGTCATTGAAACAAAAATGTTTAAACTGGCAGGATTATGTGAAGCATCAGAATTCTCACATGGGAATGGAAGCCGTTTTACTCCCCACCCCCCACACTTTTTCACAATCAATAGAGACAGGAAAAAAGATACCATCAACAGTATCAACAGGCTGCACTAAAAGGGATTAGAGGTTTAGAAAAAAAAGATATTAGTGTGCAATCAGCCCCTGAGAGAAGGGGAGGGATCGCAGTCTTCCATTCATACAGCTATTATTTCCTCTGCTCAGTTTTCTGACATCGCCTCTCCAGGAAGTCATGGCTCAGAGGGAGGTGACGCGCTGGACCGACCAATCAGTGGACACCCTGCAAGACGCTCTGGATGATGCGAATTGAGACATGTTCCAAACCAGCTGTGCTGATGATGTCAGTTTGTTTGCAGACTCTGTAGTGAGCTTCGTTGGGAAGATGGTTAATGACACGGTTCCCAGAATCACCGTCAGGACGTTTCCCAACCAGAAGCCATGGATGAATACATCTGTCCGTGACGCTTTGAAAGCTCGCACAGGTGCATATAACTCAGGATCATCAGCAACAATATGGAGGAATATAAAGTCGCGTCATACGGAGTACGCAGGGCGGTACGACAGGCAAAACAGCGCTACGCCAAGAAACTAGAGTCATAGTTCCAGCAGCGTGACTCTAGATCTTTATTTAATCTCTCTCTGTCACTGGGCGTCATACCATCGTGCTTTAAACAGTCTGTCATTGTCCCGGTTCCAAAGACATCTCAGCCAGCTTGCCTGAATGAGTACCGCCCAGTAGCCCTAACATCAGTTGTGATGAAGTGCTTTGAAAAACTGATCAGTGGCTTCATCACTTCTTCACTTCCGGACTCCTTAGACCCACTACAGTTCACCTACCGCCATAACCGCTCCACGGATGATGCCATCTCACACCTGCTTCACTCTGCTCTGTCTCACTTGGACACTGGGAGGAATAATTATGTTAGAATGCTGTTCGTGGATTATAGTTCAGCATTCAACACTATTATCCCTTCCACACTCAACACCAAGCTGGAGAATCTGGGACTTCATCCATCCCTGTTTCACTGGATCTCCAGTTTTCTGACGGACAGACAGCAGGCAGTGCGGGTTGGCAAGCATCTTTCCACCCCCCTCACTCTCAGCATTGGGGCTCCTCATATACACCTATGACTGCGTGGCCACCTCTAGCTCCACAACCATCATTAAGTTTGCTGACGACACTGTTGTAGTAAGTCTGATCTCCAACAACAATAAGAGGGCCTACATGGAGGAGATTACACACCTGGAGACCTGGTGCAAGGATAATAATCTCCGACTCAACGTCAAGACAAGGAGCTGATAGTGGACTACATCAAGAAACAGGCGAGGAGCTTTCGCCCTGTGAGGATCAACGGCGCAGCAGTAGAAAGAATAGACAGCTTCAAGTACCTTGGAGTTCACATTGCGCAGGACCTATCTTAGTCCTGCCATATTAACAAACTGGCAAAGAAGGCTCGTCAGCGTCTCTACCACCTCAGACGTCTATGAGACTTCAGGCTGCCCTCCAAGGTCCTGCACAATTTCTACTCTTGCACCGTCTAAAGCATCCTCACAGGGAACATCATAACCTGGTTCGGGAAAAGCACCCATCTGTACAGACGGTCACTACAAAGGGTGGTACTTCGGGCCAAACGCACCATCCGAGTAGCACTTCCAGACCTCCAGATCATCTACAGGAAGCGGTGCTGGTCCAAAGCCAAAAAGATTGTGGAAGACCTCAGTCATCCTGACAACAAGCTCTTCACTCTATTGCCATCAGGACGTCGTTTTCGTGTCCTGAAGGCAAACACACAGAGGATGAGGAGGAGCTTCTTCCCAACGGGAATTCGGACCCTGAATCAGGACTAAATGGACATAATCCCACTCACAACACCTTCAGAACTAAAACAACTTTTAACCCTGCATTGCATTATTTGCAAATAAAGGCACAACTCAATTTAACTCACTTTAACTTAAATTATAAGACCATTTCAGTTCATCTGTTAGTGCAATAATTGTACAGTTCTCCTATTTTCACTTTCTGAACTTTCTGTAAATACAAATTAAATTTTATTTTTATTTTATCTTTATTCTACTTTTCTTATCTTCTTAAATTTAAACTTTATGTGGAGAAGTCAGGAAAGAATTTTACTGATGGCTGTACAATGTATATCTATATATGTGACTAATAAACCTGATTCTGATTCTGATTCAGTACAGGGCCACTTGCGTGTAGGGATAGGGCAATGTATTTACTATGGCGATGTAATCGATCACAAAAATTGTCGATTGGCATAACTTACATCAACAGATCAACAAAATGGCAGTGCCCTACAGGAAAGATGGATTTATTCGTCTAAAAATCGCCTGTATGCTTCTAAATTGTGGGAGCACTTCACACAGAAACACAACTGCTACACACAAGCGTTTAAAGAACAAACATCCACATGGCGGCAAAACAGTGACGTAGGTTCTGTTTACTCGTTTTTTTTTCTTATCTATGCATATTATTTTAAGACTTAGCACATTTAATGTGTTTCTGTTATTAGTAGAGCATTACTAACTGTTTCTTAATACCGCTCATGTTCTCATATCGCATTCAGATCAATTTGAATGTCCACGCTTGTATATATCCATTCATCCATTATCTTCTGCTTTATCCTCTACTAGGGTCATGGGGGGGTTCCCCATGCCCATCTGGGGGAGAACATTTCGGGTGCTGGGTAGATACACCCAGGACAGGGCGCCAATCTATCGCTGGTCACATACTAACTCACACAGACACACACACACACACACACACACACACACACACACACACACACTCTCCATTTGGGGCAATCTGGAGAATTCAATTGACCTTGATCCATGTTTTCGGACTTTGGGAGGAAAATGGAGAACCCGGAGAAAACCCATGCGGACAGGGGGAGAACATGGAAACTCCACCCAGATTGGGATTCAAACCGGGAATCCCCAGTGCTGAGAGGCGAATGTGCAAACCACTAAGCCACCGTGCCGCCGCGTTTGTCTATAGTCAACAAAAAATATAATCAACATAGGTAGTCTATAAAATGTCATGTCATATTCGTCTCAAAAACCGACTCGTTACCTGGTGATTTAATTATTTAGAGTAAAATATTAGAGAAAAAAAAAGATTTCTTACGTCCAGTATTTTTTGATAAGACATTTCAGTAATAGTAAAAGACAGATTTGAATCCCGATCTGGATAGAGTTTCCGCATTCTCCTCGTGTACATGTGGGTTTCCTCTGGATTTCGTGGTTTCCACCCACAATCCAAATACATGGATTCAAGGTGAATTAGCTGCTCTAAATTGCCCCATATAGTGCCCCATAATGCGCCCTGTCCATGATGTCTTTGCCCAGCGCCCGAAATGTTTTCCCCTGAATGGGTATGGGGACCCTAGTATCGGATTAAGCAGAAGATAATGGATGGATGGGCCTACATTAAATACAAGTCTACTGTCTTATGTAACATGACAATCATGCGATAATCACGTGCACATACATCCATGATTAGTTCCACCTATGCATTCATACGATTATTAATATTATTACGTATCCATCCATCCATCATCATTTATCCTCTACTAGGGTCGCAGGCGGGTTCCACATGCCCATCCACAGGAGAACGTTTCGTGATGTGGGCAGATACCCCTGGACAGGACGCCAATCTATCGCTGGGCACACACTCACACAAACACACTCCATATGGGGCAATTTGGAGCATTCTATTTACCTTGAGCCATGGTTTTGGACTGTGGGAGGAAACCGGAGAACCCGGAGGGAACCCACGTGGACATGGGGAGAAGATGGAATCTCCATCCAGATTGGAATTCGAACCGGTAATCCCCACCACTCCATATTGTTATTATTATTGTTATTTGTTCCAGAACTGAGTGGTAATAAGCACAGCGCTAGTATATCAGCGCTGGTATATAACATTTGCTAAAATGCGTTAATAAGAATTTAACACCTGCCCCTTCAAATCATATATTTTCAGGGCAACCATATCCATTTCCTGTGCCAGCCTTTTTTAGCTGCTGTATTTTTATGACAATGCCCCACCTTATACAGAGGCAGGAGAGACATGTGGACAAAGCATGTAGAACTGCTGTTTCACTGTCTGCCTGCAGCAGCGCGCACTCAGTCTTGAAGGAAGAATAGGCGGCGAGCCATAGAGTGATAAACTGAAAAAGTAATCTATTTTGCTGACAGTGCTTACACAGAGGAATTTGTCCTACACATTTAACCCATCTGTGCAGTAAAACACACACATATACACACACTGAGTGAAATGAGTACATAGGGCCGAAACAATCGTGTATACACTGCCCAGGGAGCAATTAGAGTTAGATACATTGCCCTTGGACACTTCAGCTAAAGTAATTGGTGGGACCAGGATTGGAACCATGAACTCAGGTTGTAAAGCTGGTTCCTTAACCACAAGCCTCTGAGGCTATGGCAATTACTGGATGGAACCTGGAATTCTATTGGACTGGCAGTCCTGCAAGATGCCTTAATGGACTTATATACTTTTCCAATAGTTAAATATGGTCACCTGATCACGGAGCCTTGGTCCTCCCAAGGTTTCTTCCTTAAAATAACAATAGGGAGCTTTTTTCTTGCCACTGTCTTTTCGGCTTGCTCATTGGAACTTTAAAGGCTTATAACACTGTAAAGCTCTATGACAATGTATTATTGTACAAAGCACTATAAATATAAATAAATAAATAAATTACTTAAACTTACTTTCCTATGTCTGCCCCTTCACAAGTCTATGACTCCTCCTGTTAAACCTAAGACACTAACACAAACATTAACATCACCCCTTAGGTGGTGCTGTTTCAGCCCCAACGTCTCAGTGTTGACGATGTCAGCTTTTTTGGCCATTATAATCATTAGATAATAAAACCTAAAGAGCAAAACTATAAGAAGGCAGAAGGCAGCAGGTACGAGAATCTATTGTGTCTTTATGGGGCAATTTTCTTGCAGAACAATTAAACACATGCTATGTGCGTCAGGATCGAGAGTAATGGTATTGAGAGCAATGAACAAACCAAACCACAGTGAGACAGGAAGTGTGAAGAGAGAAGCATTGTACATTATGCACTGATAAAAATGTGAAGCGGTCTGAGGTGTGCATTATTGTCAATAATGTCACGACTCAGCCAATCAGATTTAATAATAAGAACTACCCATTTAATAACAAAGCATTTAGCTATGAGAGGGCGTGCATTATTGTGAATAAATCACAGGAAATTGTTGTTATTAGGCATGATGCAAAGTGGAGTATGGATACAATGCTTTCCTGTGATTTATTCACAATTATAAAAACAATTAGGCACTTGAGGTTGCGTATTGAACGGGTCCAAACAATTATTCATTCATTATCTCCCGCTTATTCTTTATTAGGGTCGCGGTGCGGTTCCCCATGCCCATCCAGGGGGAGAACGTCTCGGGCGCTGGGCAGATACACCCAGGACAGGCCGCCAATCCATCGCTGGGAACACACCCACCCACACAGACACACTCTACAGGGGCAATTTTCAGAATTCAATAAACTTGATCCATGTTTTTTGGACTGTGGGAGGAAACCGGAGAACCCGGAGGAAACCCACGCAGACACGGGGAGAACATGGAAACTCCACCCAGATGGGGATTCGAACCGGGAATCCCTAGCGCTGAGAGGCGAATGTGCTAACCACTAAGCCACCGTGCCGCCGGGTACAAACACTATAATAAAAAAATGTATTTATAATTTATAAAATATGGCGGCACGATGGCTTAGTGGTTAGCATGTTCTCCGGTTTCCTACCACAGTCCAAAAACATGGATTGAGTTCTCCAAACTGCCCCATATAGAGTGTGTATGTGTGCTTATCTGTGTGAGTGAGCGTGTTACCAGTGATAGATTGGCGCCCTGTCCTGGGTGTATTTGCCCAGCGCCCGAAATATTCTCCCCTGGATGGGCATGGGGAACCACCCCGCGACCCTAATATCGGATAAAGCGGAAGATAATGGATGGATGGATTTATAAAATATGTTATAAATAAAATAGAAAATTATTATAAACAAAATTATTAAATAAATGGTCTTCCACGACATAAACTAGTCTAGTTTTTAAAATGCACGTTGATCATGGTGTAACAGGATTCCTGTTTCTCTAACAATCAAAAAATGTTCTTCTGGCCAAATTACAGAACACACTTATTATAAACAACAGCTGCAACGTGTTTATTTTCCTCAGGAATCGACTCAATGTTTATATTAATCCACATTTCCATTTATTGTATGCGATTCCAAATATGCATTGTATGTCACACATTGATACGATATGTGAAACGGCTCAGCCAATCAGATTTAAGGACCGGAACTACCCGGTTTACACAATATAGTGCCCTTTTCGATCAGCGCCGCTGCAGTTGGGTGCTGCAGGAAGCTTTTAACCCTCTGTTACACATCGCTTTATTTAATGCTGCCGGCAAAATCCTGTAAATGTGAAATGCTAAAAATGCTCTTGTCTGCATAACTAAATATGAAATCTAATAGAGTATTAATGTTGGCCATTAAATCTCCACTGTGAACTCCATTAGTGTGATCTGTACATTAACAACTCAAGCTATAGTTTTTAAAAGCATTCTCTGTTAATGCTTCTGAACCAAACTACATCATCTACATTCCACCCAGCAGTTCTAGTTTAATATAGAGCGTATATACATGCATGAGTACCTGCAATAACTTCCTGCACCTGCAGGGGTACCAGAGCAGATATAGTGAAGCCATAGGAGTTCAAGTCGTGATCGAGGGAAATTTGTACCGTTACTCTGATAAAACAGCTTCTCTGATCCTGAGGACTGGAGTCAGCTGACATTCCATCATCATCCAACACGCGCTCTCTATAGAAAAGAGGGAGAAGAAACACAGATGCATTCTCACTTCAGAGTGATAATTAATACCCGCAAATAAAAAGTACATGGATACCCAGGTTCGAACGAGAGCAAACGTGCTAACCACATAGGGGAGATTTCCCCATGCCCATCCAGGGAGGAACATTTCAGGCACTGGGCAGATACACCCAGGGCGCCAATTCACAATACACAGGGCGCACAATTCATACCTGGGCACACACTCTCACACACTATATAGACACAATTTAAAGCAGCTAATTCTCCATGATTCTATGTATTTGGACTGTGGGAGGAAATTGGAGAACCTGGAAAAAGCCCACATAGACCCCTGAAGAACAAGAAAACCAGATTGGGATTCAAACCTGGAAGCCAAGTGCTGGAAGGCAGACATGCTAAGCACAGTGCCTCTGGGTCACCCTTGAATCTATGATATTTAAAAATATTTAAACAATTGTTCAAGTGAAAACACAATGTAAAATGGAGCTAGTTGTGGAGTGTGCAAATTATGACATTATCATTGCCTGTAGCTACAAGTTACTGCTATAGTGGAGCCCAAATCCAGAATACGCGGGGGGCGGGTTAGCTCAGTGGTTCGGGTTATAACGCGGGGGGCGGGTTAGCTCAGTGGTTCGGGTGTTGGGCTATCAATCTGAAGGTTGGCGGTTCAAATCCCAGGTCCACTGAAGTTACCAGTATGGGTCCTTGAGCAAGACCCTTAACCCTTATTGCTTCAGGGATGTTGTGATAACCCTGTGCTCACCATGTAATTCGCTTTGGATAAAAGCGTCTGCTAAATGACCCAATTTAAATTTTTTTAAATTTAAACGCTAAGTGTGAACATGGACTTCACCGATTAATAGCCTAATACAATCCTGTGTTGGCATAGAGCAGGATTCGGCATGATCTTTTTTGTCACTAAGCTGGAGAGACGCTTAATTACAAATGCACAAACTAAAACATTATATAATGAACCTATTCAGTACAAGTCACTGACTCTGGCATACAGAACCATTTCTGGATCTTCCCTCTCCTACCTTCACTCTATCTTTTCAAAATACACTCCGACTCGTTCACTTCGCTCCAGTGATGATTTCACCTCACCGAGGAGCTAATTCTCACTCCGTGGCGTTCACAACTGCAAAATAGTGGAACGTTCATCCCAACTCTGTCCGTATGGCAGAATCACTAAACAGTTTTAAGAAACTACTGAAGACACATCTCTTTAACAAATACCTGTTGTAGAGAAAAAAAAAAGGGGGGGGGGGCGCAGCATCGAATAACAATCAGGTTTGATGAATTTACAGTATAGTTGGTTTTCTCCATGTCTTCTGACATGTGGTGTTCTCATTTGTAAGTCGCTTTGGATAAAAGCGTCTGCTAAATGACTTAATGTAAATGTAAACTACCAGCATGAGTTTCCAGTGGGAACCCAGGTAGACATGGGGGGAACTATTTAAAAAATTTTACCAAAGACCATTTTACTGTAAGGTGACAGTAAAATACAAACTGAACAACAAAGATCAAAAGATCAATCAATCACAATCAATACATACCTGCTTGTAGATTCTCTGGAGCGTCGAAGCCAGCGTCCTACAACCTGCTCTACTCTGCTGGTCCTGCGTGATGGCGAGCGGCTGCGATCATGGTCCTCCATTTACCTACAAACACATACACCAGTATGTAAGACACTGGACAACTATATACAGTGGGTGCAGAAAGTATTCAGACACATTTACATTTTTTACTCTCTTTGTTTTATTGCAGCTAAAATAAAGAAAGTTCATGTATAGAAATGTAGAAATGTTTGCAAATTTATTAAAAAGGGAAAAACCTGACCATGTTAAATATCATATGGTCATAAGTATTCAGACCCTTGAGTACTACAGCCATGAGTCTTCTTGGGAATGATGCAAAATGTTTTTCAAACCTGGATTAGGGGATCATCTCCAGTTCTGTCAGGTTAGATGGTGATTGTTGGTGGACAGCCATTTCCAGGTCTTTCCAGACTCAATTGGATTTAGGTCAGGACTCTGGCTGGGCCAGTCAAGAATGGTCACAAAGTTGTTCCGAATCCACTCTATTGTTATTTAAGTACAGAGTCTGAGGTCCAGAGCACTCTGGAAAAAGTTTTCTTCAAGGATAACTCTGCACTTGGCCGCATTCATCTTTACTCCAATTCTAACCAGTGATCCTGTCCCTGCAGCTGAAAAAACACCCTATAGCATTATGCTGCCACCAGCATGTTTCACTGTTGACATTGTATTTGGCAGGTGATGAGCAATGCCTGGTATTTCCAGACATACCACTTAGAATTAACTCTAAAAAGTTTAATCTTCATCTCATCAGACCAGAGAATCTTATTTCTCATAGTCTGGAGGTCCGTCATTTGGCAAATCCTATTTGGGCTTTCATATGTCTTGCACTGAGGAGAGGCTTCCGTTGAGCCAATTTGCCATAAAGCCAAAGTTGTGGTGGAGGGCTGCAGTGATAGTTGACTTTATGGAACTTTGTTCAATCTCCCTACTGATGACAGGTGTGGGCCTTTCCTAATAAATCTGTTTATTTAAACACAGCTAGACTCCACTAAAGGAGTAGAACCATTTCAAAGAGGATCAGAAAAAATGGACAGCATTTTGAGATAAATATGAGTGTCACAGCAAAGGGTCTAAATACTTATGAATGATATTTCAGTTTTCTTTTTTAATGAATTTGCAAAATTAACATTTCTGGCGGGTATCTTTGTGGCAAGACGGGGTGCTGAGTTTACGTTAATGAAAATTGATTTTAGTAAATGGCTGCAATGAAATAAAGACAGGAAAATTTATAAGGTACCCTTGAAAATTGAAAAGCTACAGTTTTATTTAAACACCATCATATAGTTGCACCAACCAAAAAAAAATATATAAAAATTTTTGTTCTGTGCAAGTTGCACAATTTGGTCTACAGTTTCGACTAATGGGATAATATGAATTTTCCTTATGAATGTCGTCATTACAATGTTAAGGCACTCCCACGATAAATTACATTGTAACGTTTTTAAACGTAAAACAGTTCATCTGTGCAATGAATCCTGTTCCTGAGAATCACTCTGCAAACTCCAAAGCATAGTATGTTTCTACACTGTAAAAAAACATTGACATCAAACATAGCATTGGTACTATTCTCCACCAGTCATTCCCACAACGAAAAAATATAATGTTATATCAGAATCAGAATTAGGTTTATTTGTCACATGCGTAGATATACATGGTACAGCCAGCAGTGAAATTCTTACCTGACCTCTCCACAGAAAGTTAAATTTGTTAATTTGTTAAGGCTAAGAAAAATATAATAGAATAAAGATAAAATAAAATAAAATTTAACACACTGTGTATACTGGGAATGGGGAACCCCACCGCGACCCTAATAGAGGACAAAGCGGGAGATAATGAATGAATGAATGTGTATACACTGTGCAAATGGAATTTTAAAAGTGGGTTGTGCTTTTTGTGCAAATATTGCAGTGCAGCAAGTTATTTTTGTTATGAAAGTGTTGTGGGTGGGATTATGTCCGTTTAGTCCTGGTTCAGGGTCTGAATCGCCGTTGGGAAGAAGCTCCTCCTCATCCCCTCTGTGTTTGCCTTTGGGACACGAAAACGCCGTCCTGATGGCAATAGAGTAAAGAGCTTGTTGTCAGGATGACTGAAGTCTTCCACAATCTTTTTGGTTTTGGACCAGCACCGCTTCCTGTAGATAGTCTGAAGGTCTGGAAGTGCTACTCGGATGGTGCGTTTGGCCGAATGTACCACCCTTTGTAGTGACCGCCTGTCCAGATATATGACCAGATATGTCCAGATATATCCATCCATCCATCATCTTCAGATTTATCCTTTATTAGGGTCGCGGGGGGGTTCCCCATGCCCATACAGGGGAGAAAGTTTCGTGCGCTGGGCAAATACACCCAGGACAGGGTACCAATCTATCGCTGGGCACACACTCACTCACACACACAAACACACTCTGCATGGGGCAATTTGGAGAACTCAGTTGACCTTGATTCATGTTTTTGGGCTGTGGCAGGAAACCGGAGAACCCGGATAAAACCCATGTGGACACAGGCAGAACATGAAAACTATACCCAGATTGGAATTCGAACTAGGAATCCCTAGCGCTGAGAGGCGAACGTGCTAACCACTAAGCCACCGCGCCGCCCTAATGTTATATAATTGACAAACTTACATTAATACTCGTATACTTAAATCAACAATGTCATGTTTTTTTATTATATTTACTGTAACAAATGGCTTCATGTCCAATAAGTGTAATCTATACAGCATTATACTTCGTGTATGGCATCATAGATGCAGTGGTTCAGTAAATTGCTTTTTAATGAGAATGGACTATGATTGGGATCACTTTCGTTTGCGAAGAGATGACTTTCTACATCCTGTGTTAAGGATTCATTCTCCAGTGGCAGTGGAGTATAGACAGCTTGGTGCCAGGAGAGAGAGAGAGAGAGAGAGAGAGAGAGAGAGAGAGAGAGAGGGAGAGAAAGAGAAAGAGAGAGATGGCGTAATAATGCTTATTGTGGTTTTAGGTTACAGTGAATCCAGATTGCAGCTGCCAGAAGGACAATTAGCATTTTGACTTTTAGAGTCTGATCAAGTGGGATGATCCTGATGCTGCCACAAGGTTGATTCAGCGTCAATAACATTACTAATGTATCATCACTGAAAACATGGAGCAGAACAATGAGTGAATGCAAAAGCATCATCAACAGCATTTCCATCGATACTATCATTATCTTCATGATTAAACAGCTTTCAGAACGATTATCAGAATCAGAATCAGAATATCTTTGTCATTATACCAGGTATAATGAAATATTACAGTAAGACAAAGTTCAGCTATGTTTTTTAAACCATATATTTTTATACAGCTATAGATTTACAGATTAGCTGATCTAATATTTAAATTAAATATAATAAATCTTTGCTTTTTTTGTTTACTTTAGTAGACTGCAGCAGTGTAACACTGCTTCGCCTCAGATGCATTCATGCTTTGTTCCACCAGTGGATGCATTTAAAGACAAATTTTCTTTAAATCTGATTGGCTGATCAGTTTGTTCATTCAGATTCATATGAATGTGTTATATACATTATTTTAAATCATGCACCATAAATGGAATTACAGATTAATATAAACAGTGAGCCGATTCCTGATGAGCACTAAGCCTCGGTCATAAATTGGGTTCTGTATTATGGCTACTGCTGGGGCAATGCATCAACTACATCGAGGTATTACTATTATGAGGTAATCGATTACAAAAATAGATCGATTTGCATAAGTTGTGTCGATGCATTAAAAAAAATGGCAGCGTCCTACCGGAAAGATTTATTCAGAGTGTAAGAGCTAAAAATCTCAATCGGGTCTCAAAACGGGTGGGTAACAGGGGAAGACAGGATTTTTTAACAACAGGAATGGGCTTTATTACAGAAATTATTAAAGTAGCTCACCAAAAGTCCCACTCCCTGCAGCACACATTAGCCAATGGCTCCACCCTTAGTGCAACCGTCACAGGGTACTTTTCCAATGATATAGGAATGTAACGAGATTAACGAGAGGTGTTCAAAAGCCATCCATATTCATACCAGTTCAAAATTCTGATAATTGTGTCAAGCTGTTCTTTGCTGCCATTTGGTGCAGTCTCTGCCTCTGGCTCAAATCTAAATGGCTGAATGCTGTTATCAAGAACACCTTAAAACATTCCTTTTAGTAGGTAAACAAGAATAACTGTGTCTTTCCCTGATGGAAATGCTTTGCTTACTGTGCTTAGACGCAGAAGAATCTCCTCCACATTTTGCCTATCTGTGCATTGAAACAAACACAAGAACACACACTAAGTGAGCATATGTGGCCAGAGAGGGTGTACAAGACAACCAGGGAGCAATTGGTGTTAGGTGCTTGCACTTCAGCCATAGAACTTGGTGGGACCACGAATCAAACCGGGGACCTTCACGTTGCCAGGCTGGTATCTTAACCACAAGCCTATGACTGCCTCTAGTGGCAGTCCCTGTGCCTGTGTCTCTATCCTGCTCCATGCACGGCAGGCAGCACGGATGGAAAAAAAGTTTGGGCACGCTGAAACACAGACAGCCAAGAACCTAATGTGGAGCTGAGCACAGTTACATAATTGCAGGAGGAATGTTCATAATTGCAAAAGCGCTCCTCCTAAAGGAACTGTACAAGTATGGTGTTTTAATGTCTCACTGTAATTGAGTAGCAATTAAAGCAGAAGTTGTTTGTCGGTGTGCATACACGGCCGTGTCGCGATCAAAGTGCAGATGCACCTGTAATTCATTACACCTACAGGTACATCTGAAGCCAATTATGCTACCAGTCATTGAATAAATTGCTGGGATAACTACTGGCTGCAAAAGAACCGCTGCTATGGATAGCATACCTAAAACTGTTCCAAGGACAAATGCTGCGTCGCTGTGACATTTGCAAACTTAAAACACAGACCCCCCACCCCCACCCTCTCACACCTTCACGGCTTTAATCTCTCGGTCTGGCAAGATGGGGCTGAGCACCGCATTAAGTGGCAACCGTGACCAATTCCGTCTATGTTGTTATATATGTGCTTTGCTTAATTTGATGATTTTTTTAAGGGGTCCTAAATTGTTTTCCTTTAGGTTCATAGTTTGGGGCTGTTTTTTTATCACCTGTCTTTTCCTTTCTCAATGTATCCCATATGATCTTTGTCATGTTTGGAATTTTGTGCGACTAATAAAATATATCAATCATCCATCCATTTATCCATCCATTATCTTCAGCTTTATCCTGTACTAGGGTAATGAGGGGGGTCTCCATGCACATCCAGGGGAGAACGTTTCAGGTGCTGGGCAGATACACCCAGGACAGGGTGCCAATCTATCGCTGGGCACAGACTCACACACACATACATAAACATTTACATTTAGTCATTTAGCAGACGTTTTTATTCGGAGCGACTTACAAATGAGAAAATTACAAACCAGAAGTTATGCAGAACACCAACTACACTGTAAAATCATCAAACCTGATTGTTATTTGATGCTGCACCCCCCTCCCCCTTTTTTTTGCAACAAATATTTGTTAAAGAGTTGCGTCTTCAGTAGTTTCTTAAAACTGCTTAGTGATTCTGCCTTACGGACAGTTAGGAAGATTGTTCCACCATTTTTCAGTGGTGAACGACATGGAGTGAGAATTAGCTCCTCGGTGAGGTGGAATCGCCAGGTGGCAATCATCACTGGAGCAAAGTGAACGAGACGGAATGTATTTTGAAAAGATAGAGTAAAGGTAGGAGGGGGAAGATCCAGAAATGGTACTGTAGGCCAGAGTCAGTGACTTGTGCTGAATGCAAGCAGCTACAGGGAGCCAATGGCGGGAAATTATTAATGCAGTGACATGAGTTGACTTGAGCTGGTTAAACACAAGTCGGGCTGCAGAGTTTTGTATTATTTGAAGAGGTCTTATTGTGGAAGCTTGGATACCGGCAAGTAGCGCATTACAATAATCAAGCCGGGATAGGACTAGAGCTTGAACTAGCAGTTGGGTAGCATGTTCAGTCAAGAAGGGTCTGAAACCCAAACACACTCTATATGGGGCAATTTGGAGAATTTAATTGACCTTGATCCATGTTTTTGGACTGTGGGAGGAAACCGGTGAACCCAGAGGAAACCCACGCAGACACGGGGAGAACATGAAAACAAAAAAATCCAGATTGGGATTTGATTTCAGGAATCCCCAGCGCTGAGAGGAGAACGTGCTAACCACTTAGCCACGTCCTGCCTGTATATCAATCAAAAGTCAATCAAAGAAGAAAAAAAAAAATGTAAACCCGTAATTAATTACACCCGCATTTACACAATTATCGCATCAGCAAACCAAAGAACAGAAAACGCCTGCTCATTTACAGTGTCTGGACTTCTAAAACTACTTTTTTTCTTTCTTCACTGGCTCCTTATCCTCTTCCAGAAGAATAAAGCAATAGCCTTAAATGACTAATCTTTACTGAGGATCAATAAAAACACATTTCAATTACTACCTTAACTATTATGTATTAACTAAAGTAAATCAGCAGCACGGTGGCTTAGTGGTTAGCACGTTCGCCTCTCAGCGCTAGGGATTCCCGGTTCGAATCCCCATCTGGGTGGAGTTTCCATGTTCTCCCTGTGTCCGCATGGGTTTTCTCCGGGTTCTCTGGTTTCCTCCGGGGTCCAAAAACATGGATCAAGTTAATTGAGTTCTCCAAATTGCCCCATATAAAGTGTGTTTGAGTGAGGGAGTGTGTGCTCAGCGATGGATCTGCCCAGCACCCGAGACGTTCTCCTCTAGATGGGCATGGGGAACCCCACCGCGACCCTAATAGAGGATAAAGCGGGTGATAATGAATGAATGAATAAAATAAATCACTTCATCTTTTTTTAAATTTTGTTGCTAATCCAGCCACAAACAATCTGTAAAATCTGAAACATAAAACTCGAGGCACCTAGTTCCATTTCAATTAATGTAATCCAATTCATTTGTTCTAAAATGCAAACCAAATGACTTCAAAATGCATACCAAAAACACATTTTATAAAGAATGCATGTAATTCATTCTAAAAACAAAAATAAATTATTCAGCATTTTATGTTCGGTTATAAAAAAGATGTAAGTAGTAATTCAATGTTTAAAATTTCTCACCATCAAACTATTTTTGTTGGATTCAAATTAATATTTAAAAAAATAAAATAAAGTGTTATCAATACTATTACTTAGCAAGAAACACATTTTGGGTGATGAGATTTGTGCACATCACGTGAGCAGGCCAATTAAATCCCAAACAACTGGCAAAAACAGAGACTATAAATTTTCACGGTTTCAGGCTCAGAACACTAAAAACTGCTTTGAGACAATGGGCTACACGAATGAATAAATCTGAACTTTAAAAGATTTGTTAGAACAGGTTTTAATCTGGCTTTAAGAAAAAGAAGTATGATCTTGACCTGATCACCACAGAATCTGTACATGGCTGTCCTAAACTTTTGATGCTGCCTGGCTGCTCAAGGAGGATAAGTCCCCCACTGAGCATTGGTCAATATCAATATAACTGGAAGTTTTTTCTTGCCACTGTCACTTCGGCTTGCTCTTTTGGAGTTTAAAGTCTTAGAGCACTGTAAAGCTGTTTTGTGACAATGTACTATTGTAAAAAAGTGCTCTATAAATAAATTATTCGAACTTGAAGTATGATAATTATTTCTATTCGATCTTTATGGGTCAACATTTAATAATTCACAGAATCAATGAAAAGGAATTTTCTGTAAGGCCAAAGACGCAATAGGATGCATTTCAAATGTAATTCAGTTGCGGCAGCCCCTTTGACTGTCTAAACTTCTTCCCCTCTCTTCATGTTTCTTTGACCACTCCCTCCTCCACTGCCCTCTTTCCTGCATTTCTCATGTCTTCTCAATGAGATTAGAGTGCACTGAAGTGAGGTGTAATTTCCTTTTACATGCTTCTCTCACATTAATAGTCTGAAAGAGATGCTAACCATGCTTTCTTTGAGCACTAATGGATTTCCCTGTTGCTAGCTTTGCGAGTAATGGGAACTGAAAAGTATTGATGCTAAACCATTGGAGTGTAGCTTTCATTCATTTCTAGTAAGAAAAACAGCTGCCAGGTTTTTGCTTTTTTGTTGTTTTGCATGAAACACACTGATATTCGTTTACATTTACATTAAGTCATTTAGCAGACGCTTTTATCCAAAGCGTCTTACAAATGACCTTTTTTTAAATTTATTTTTTACATCAGGCGAATGAAATGTGTTTTCAGTTGTTTCTTAAAGATGCCAAATGAGTTTGGAGAAGATCATTGGAAAGATTATTTTGCAATGGTGAACACAACGAAGTGAGACTTAGCACCGCAGTGCTATTAACCAGGCGACAATCATCACTAGAACATAGTGAACGAGTCGGAGTGTATTTTAGAAATATAGAGGGGGGCAGATCAAGATATTGTCCTGTGAATCAAAGTCAGTGTCTTGTAGTGAATGCAGCAGCTACAGGGAGCCAATGAAGAGAGAGTAATGGAATCACAAGTGGCATGTAATTTTTACCTTTACTGGAGGGGGTACAAATGAATTTCAGTTTATTATTATGGGACTTTTGGTTTATTATCACGTTTATATGCACACAATCAGAAAACAAAATAATTTCCCACATTCTACCCATGATACAACGATTCTACCCATGATATTCAGTTATTTCATCTCTTTTTTCGGCTAAATCTGGTACCAGGTTGAAAAAAAGCGTTACAAAGCTTTACAGTGCCAATCAAAAGACAGGGAATATGAGCAGAACTAATATGAAACCCCAGCCTTGGTCCTCACAAGGTTTCTTCCTTAAAATATCAACACAACAGGGAGTTTTTTTATGCCACTGTCACTTCGGCTTGCTCTTTGGGGTTCAAAGGTTTATAACTCTGTAAAGCTGCTTTGTAACAATGTACTATTCTAAAAAGCGCTCTATAAATAAATTACTTGAACTTGAACTTATCCGTAGCTCTTGGCAGTTTGGTTTGAAAAAAAAGACAGATTTGCAAGACTTTAGTCACCTTTGACTTTTAGTTGTGGCCATGGAGCTGCAATTAAGAGCAGGGGAATGCATGATGCCATTCAATGTAATGTAAACATAATTTTAATATTATTCTAATCAGGGTTGTGTAAGTCTATCAAAGTGCTTGTTGGGTTGGCGGCAGGAAAACCTCATGAACACAACCGACATAAAGACTTACGGTCCCCTTGAACTTGGATCCTGATTGTTCTTAATTTGAGGTGATTAGACATGAATTTAATAATTAGGAGTGTCCACTTATTTTAGTGTCCATATAGGAGACTGATAAATAAGATTGGATTACATCCGAATAAAACAATCATAATCTCACACACATGCACACAATCACTTACCTTGTCAGTGTGTTCTGTCAAAGCGCCATTAGAGAACTTCACACTCGTTGTAGGTGCAGATAGAATTCCATCAGAAATGCAGGTAAGCTTTTAGTAATTAACCAGCGATCTA
Organism: Corydoras maculifer; assembly: GCA_019802435.1. NCBI lineage: Eukaryota > Metazoa > Chordata > Actinopteri > Siluriformes > Callichthyidae > Corydoras > Corydoras maculifer. The sequence goes on along the minus strand of JAFMOD010001282.1, from coordinate 50,571 downwards.
ATGACATTATGTTAATGTGATGCTGCTCAATAAGTTTTTGCCAGATGTTCTTCACTCCATCACCCTTAGACATGCATCACTTTCATTTAACTTTCTTACAAAATGCTTTAGGTTTATTCTGTGTCTAATAATTTCCTCCTCCTGCTCCTCTTCTGGCTCAGTGAAGAGTATTTGATTTATCACATGATCCGGTGGAGTCTACTTCGGCGGCCAGGCCATCCGTGATTTAAGTGATACAGCTGTTTAACAGGTTAATCCGTGTCAGAAAATAATGCTGCGGGATGTTTTCCCCATTATGAACCACCTTGGAACTGCAACACTTTTTTTTAATGATTTCACAAAATACTTAAGATACATTCAGAAGGGGCGGACTTCATCTTCATACTGATATTTTTGACAATGAGTTCCACATGGGTTTATTCATTTCATGTCTGAAAATAATCAAAATATATAAAAGATTAATTTCATAGTCATAGTAAAAATACATGTTACATTTATAAAGATATAACAATAGGCTTAAAATGCATTGAGAATGCAATGAGAGTAAATTTCTATAAGTCCCTGACTGTTCACCTCAAAAACAAACTGGACTGGTCTGAGAACAATATTACAATTTAGAGAAAAGGCCAGAGCAGAATCTACATACTTAAGGGGCAGTCATAGGCTTGTGGTTAAGGAACCAGCCTTGTGAGCTAATTCCCTGGTTCGATTCCTGGTCCCACCAAGTACCATGGCTGAAGTGCCCGGGCACCGTATTCAAAGCTGTGTTCACAGCAGTGTGTATGTGTGTGTGTATTTCATTGCACAGATGGGTTAAATGTGGAGGACAAATTCCTCTGCATGTATGCACAGTAGGCAAAATAAATCACATAAGACACTTAATGTGCAGAAGAGCTTCGTTGACACTGTAAAGCTATTTTCTATGGTGTGCGGTATTTCTCGACTGCAGACAGAATCGTTAACGGGGCCGTCTTTGTACTAGGAAGCCACTTAAGAGTGCAGGTGGTGAGAGACAGGAGGTAGTTAACCAAGCATTTATTCTGAATCACTCTTTCTGAATCATTCTTTTTTGACCTCTCCACAGAAAGCAAATTTTATTTTATTTTCTGTGGAGAGGTCAAAAAAGAATTTCACTGCTGGCTTTACCATGTATAACCATGTATGTGATCAATAAACCTGATTCTGATTCTGTTCTGATTCTGATTCTATGCATGAGACACCAGCAGCACTGGACAGCTCCTCTAGTGATAGGCTGCTGCTTTCCAAGTGTGTAAGGGAGCAGTACCACAGGTCCTTCCTCTTTACTGCTGTTAGTCTTTACAACCAGTACTTTACTTATTGTATTAGCTTATATTAGATTTATTTATTATACTATCTCGCTGATTGCTTTGCTCTACGTTTGCAACAGGAGCGCTTTACACTTTCCTATTATGACACTAATAATGGATTGCCTTGCATTTGTTTCATACTAATTATAACAGAGATATATTATAGTAAACGACATAGACAAACATATTGGGACATACCTGTTAATTACTCAGCAGTAATGAACAAAGCAAGGTCCAAGACATAGGGTGAGTTTGCATTTACATTTGCATTTGGTCATTTAGCAGACAATTTTATCCAATTTGACTTACAACGTGAGCACAGGGTTAATCACAACACCCCTGAGGCAATGAGGGTTAAGGGTCTTACTCAAGGACCCACAGTGGTAACTTCAGTGGACCTTGGGTTTTGAACCCCTAACCTTCAGATTAATAGCCCAATGCCCTAAAAACTAAGCTACAACACCCAGTTTGGTGTGGAAGAACTAGAATGGTCCACACAGAGCCATAAACTCAAAACCATCAAACACATTGGGAGATGAACTAAAGATGTCTGACCTCATAAATGCTTTAATGGATGAATAGGCAAAGATTTACACAGACAAACCCCAAGATTTCATCTATAATGGGAACTACTTCAGAAGCTTAGCTAGGAAAATGTGTATCACCTGATATTCCTCAAAAAAATAGCCTAGACTTTTTTACCTATTGCTGTCTGAATGCCAAAGTTGCTTTATACTGACTATGCACCAGGTATAATTATGGCTACACTTCATGGACAAAAGAGCTATGTGCCATAATTTATCAAACCAAGACCACAAAAGCTGTAGAACACCAACACTCTACCCCTAAATCCCATCAAAAACAAAATCAATATGGATTTTAGTGAGCAAGAATAAAAATAATGGCAGAGTTTGAAAATAAAAAGAGTGTCCTAGGTTATGAAAGTGCACAAGTGTAAGTGAGAATAAAAGAGAAAAAAGGTTGTACAGGACACATTAAATATTTAACAAGAAGGACTGGAAATGGGCTGAGGGATACTTCACCAAGCTCGCCTTTTTTCCCTTTCGCCATTCAATCCTCTACATGAGCCGTTGCTTTATCTGCAGATTCTGTCTGGATTCCTATTTGCCCTAATGCATAATAAGATCAGATTATAATATTGCAGTCATGTAGCATGAGGTATTCAATGTAAATTCTTAAATTTATTAGTTATAAATAGGGCTGCAACAACGAATCGATAAAAATCGATTATGGAAAGTGTTGGCAACGAATTTCATTATCCATTCGTTGTGTCGCACAATTTACGCATTACTCGCATTGTCGTAACCGCTTACGTCACCTGCAGCGCTTTATCAACACCGAAAATATAATAATAAGCGCGAATTGAATAGAACAAGGTTTAGGTGGAATCTGGAAAACAAGTTAAAAAAATTTAAAGTTTAATAAATTCTAATTAATCTTCGGCTTAAATCCGCAAAAGTGTGGAAGCACTTCACACTTCAAACTAAGGAACGTGTAACATGAAAGCACTGCAAATATCATTTGACCACGGTCATGATACAGCACCTGAAACGGAGACATGTTGGAGTCACTGATGAGGATGAAGAGAGCTTCATGTCCCTTCGGCTCACTCTTTGGGGGTTCAAAAGCTTATAACAGTATAAAGCTGCTTTGTGACAATGTATTATTGTAAAAAGCCCTACATAAATAAATTACTTAAACTTTAACTCAACAGCAGAGTAAGTGACATGAACTTGGCTTCAGCCAATAAAGAAGATAAGATAACATAGACCTTATTTGTGCCACAATGGGGAAATTTACTTTCTCAGCAGCAAGTTACATTACAAAAAAATGTAAAAACTAGAACTTTAAATAGAAATGGAAATCTATATATACACAATAAATTCAAATTTTCAAATGTTTAGTTATGTACAGACATATAACAGAGGAATAAAATAAAACAAATATTGCACATATTGTATAGTTTAGTATATGATTAAACAGCAGAAAGGTATTGCACACACATGTTTGAAATGTATTGCACCATCAATGATACATTTATTGCACGGTTATTTTTAGTTTGGTTTGAAGTGATTACTGAGAGCAGTGCTGATTGTACAGTCTAACTGCAGCAGGAATGAAGGACCTGCAGTAACGCTCCCTAACACACTTCGGATGACGCAGCCTGTCACTGACGGTGCTGCCCAGTGCTGCTAGTCTCATACATGGGGTGGGATTCATTGTCCATAAGAGTTGCTAGTATGTTTAGAATCCTCTTGCTAATGAGTTTGTGAAGTCTGTTCCTGTCTGCATTCGTGATGCTGCTGCCCCAGCACACCACTCTATAAAATATGGCTGATGCCACCACAGTATCAAAAAAGGTCCTAAGGAGTGGCACCTGCACCCAAACAACCTTAATCTCCTTAGAAGATACAGCCTGCTCTGTCCTTTTTTATAAAGTGCAGTGGTGTTGTCCGAGCAGTCCAGTTTAGTTTTGAGGTGAACACCCAGGTACTTATAAAAGTCCACTGTCTCAATGTCCATTCGCTGGATGTTCACCGGTGTTGGGAGAGGGCAACTGCGCCTATGAAAATCCACCACCAGCTCCTAAGTTTTTGCGGTGTTGATCTGGAGACAGTCCACAAAGTCCTGAATCAACTTTCTGTGTTCCCAGTCATCATCATTAGTGATGAGACCAACAACAGCAGAGTCATCAGATAACTTCAGTAAGTGACAGTTCAATGAGCTGTACTTAAAGTCTACAAATAAACTCCATTATAAATAGGTCCTTAAATCTAATTGGCTGAGTGTAACAGGTGCCTAGGGCACCTGTTCCTTATTTTTAGGTTAATTAAATTGTGTTTGCATTCGGCGATTTAGGTAATTAACCTGTTTTGTTCAATAGTTTGTTTTTGTGTACGGGTGTTTGTGGATTTAGTTTCTGTGTTCCCCTTCCTCCGTGCATGTTGTTACTTTGATGTCAGCTTGCGTTTGTGTTACCTCTGTTTTTGGGTGTCCCTACACCTTTAATAAATCCTTTTTGCCGCTACCTGGTTGTGCCTGGCTTTCTTCAGCGCTTCAGCTCTGCGCTTCCTATGTGCAGCCTTTCATCCAGAGGTAAGCAAGCGTGACAGAACGACATGCCTATAAATTTGGGGAGTCCAGAGCCCAGGTAAGCGCTCTCTTTTAATTTTTCTTTGGGGGGGCCGTAGACCCTTGTACTCACAGCGCCCTCTGTCGTGTCCGCGAGTACGTCGGTATGCGGTGCCCATCGTGCCGGAGCTGCAAGGACAGCTTTAAAATTGTAATTGGTTCGACTCCGAGGATGAGTTTCTGTGGAGGAGTGGATATGAGTCGCTCTGCGCTGAGGAGGGTCTAGATATTGTCGAGATATCCGATGACAAGGAGAGCGAGTAATATCTGTCTGGGCATATTCTGCCGATACGCACATAGGATAGGTGCAGAGTCATGCAGGAACAGAAAAGAGCCTTTCCCAAACCATTTCCACAGCATACAGCAAGTTGGAAACATACAATTGTGCTAATTTATCTACACATTAAAGAACCACCAGTATACAATGATTATGATTGGTGTTCCTTTAATTCATTCTATTCCACATCATTTTTAGTCACTACACAAAATTCCAAAACAGCAGCATTTAGTGCCACCCATCAAGCCCTGTATAGCTCTCTACTTATACCGTTGTTGTATGATCGGCTGCATGAATGAGTTAGTGTAGGGGTTTCTAATTAAGTGGTTAATTGTGATCAGTTTAACACTTTAAAATCACACTGTATAACTGTAACGACACTGAAAGCCATCAACTAGCCAACTGCCTGAGAATAACAAGCATGACAACAGATCTTGTGAGCCTCAAGCTATCATCAGATTCATCTATCTCTTAGTGTTAATCTGGCAAAAGGCGCAGATGGTTGTATGGTGGTCTTTTTCCACTGATAAAGGGGGGGCTGGGAAAATGAGCATAGCAACAGATGGGCTACAGACAGTAATGGAAGACTTAATGTGAAAATGCACTAGCTTTATGGAATGGAAACCCGAGATCATGACCATTAAGCTTTTGTAATAAACTGAATTATTAAATTAAAAAAATAGGTCTTGGTTATAATAATAGCTGTTTGATCTATCTATCTATCTATCTATCTATCTGTCTGTCTGTCTGTCTGTCTATCTATCTATCTATCTATCTATCTATCAATCAATCAATCAAAAAATATAGCGTTAGCGTATTTTAATATGGTCTATGGTTTAAATATGGTCAATAAATAAATAGATCACCACCACACAAGTGCCTCTGTGAAGCAATGAATCTATGCAAATGACTGAGTTTAAAAGTCAAATTTGCTATAATATGTCATTTGCGAATATGTGAATAAGCATATGTATTTAAATTTACAGTTTATCATTTAAAGCGCTTGTCATTATCTGGTTCATATCTGGATTATGGGTGCGATAACCAACACCGCATTCAGGATTTAGTTACTGCTGAAAATAACCTCATAAATGAATAACCGTCACTGAAAGGCTGACTCATCCATACGTTCTCTGAGGATTCTTCTAAAAATATGTAAGGTTTCATTCAGTAATGCTGTGACATAAGCTGAGCTGCTCTCTTTTTTCACAGTGCTGTGTTGTTTATACCCTCAGTACCTTCAAGAAAATCTGACTGCTCTTCAATTTAAATGATTAAAATCAGGCCTATTGGAACAAACATTGAGGGTGGCACAGATGCACAGTCGGTAATGCAGTCTTCATAAAATAAAAAGGTCCTGGTCTGTATGGGGTTCCGTCCAATGTAAATTGCCTTGTGGTGTGAATGTATTTGTCTGTGTGTCTAATTAGCAAGTGTCCTGTGTTTTCGCAGAGAAAAAAAAATCAGAGACACATTCACTATTAGCATCCATTTATTACCTACCGCTTAGTCCTATGTTAGGGTTACAGAGGAGGTGTGGTGCACCTTTTGGGTGCTGGGCAAATACACCAACGTCAGGGCGCTAAGCCATCAAAGGGCACACACTCGCACAGACACACACACTATACAGGGGCAATTAAGAGCAGCCAATTTACCTGGAACCCATGTTTTTGGACTGTGGAAGAGATCCATGCAGACACATGGAAAAACATGCAAAACCCACCAGATCAGGATTCAAACCAGAATTCCCAGTGCTAACCACTATGCCACGTAGTGCCATGCAGTGAGGGGGAAAATGATCTTGATTTGGCCTGTGGCAGGATTGTTAGAACCAGACTGATTTGAGTACTACTACTGGGATGTTCATACAGGAGAGTCTCCAGAGTAATGGTAAAGATCAAGAGTAGTTAAGAATGACACAGTTTTATTGGTTTCTGGATAAAGTGCTAAGTCTATATTTGTATGGACATGTATTAGTATCAGAGTTAGTATCATCCAGCCCTCTGCCAAACCACGTCCAGATGTCTATGGATTTCTGGCTAGTGGTGTAGTAACGGCAACTGAGAATATACTTTAAGCTGTTGTTTCTCTTCATTCAGTGTTCAGAACCACACCTTTAATCCACTGATATTACTGGCTGCTACAGCATTCGATATTATCCTGTACTGATATACTAAGACCAAGGTTTATTTTTGGGCCTGGCCTGGATTTAACCAGCTTAAATGTTTAACCTCAGCGTTCTGTGCTTAAAGGCCAATCCCTACATCCCTCTGCTTTATAAGAATACAGAGTGTGAGGTAAGCACCAATCCAAGATGTAAGCCTTCTCTGCCTCTAAGCATGAATACTATGGTCACATCACAACCATGGCCCAGTCCTGTAATTGCACAAAGCAAAGAAGTTGAATTTTGCAGTTACATGCATTGTAATTTCATTTCTTTTATTCGCAAAATTGACATACTTATCTGGTTTTGGTGGTAGATAAATTTAGATTTATTATTATTATTATTATTATTATTATTATTAATCATATTTTTTTAATGGTGGCAATTTAACTTAATGTTGTTGCGCTAAAGATTTGCCTCATATTTTGTAATATATGAAAACAAACGCTCATGTTAAGAACTTTATTATGATGAAGATGAAAACGAAACAAGTTCATTTAAACATAGCCATTGTCCAAATTTGGGTAATTTTAAACGCGGAATAGAATTACATTAAACTTTTTAAAGACTAAACAATCTTTACAGTGTTTTATAGGTAAATTACAAATATATATATTTTTAATTAAAAAACGTTACTCCGTTGTGTTTGAGGTCGTTACAGTTACGGTTAGATTGCTGTATTTTAGATGAAACCTGTACATTTTATGTATTTTAAAACTATTCATGATATTTAAGAACATTGTTGTTGATAAACACTTACCCTACATGTACAGTCACGGTGCCGAAGGTTTAATGAGCGCAAATCCGAACATTAAACACACGGCCGCAGAGCGGTGTGAAGCGAGTGAGTCCTGATCCAGCACAGGCGAGCGAGCGAGCGAAGTGAGCATGCGCAATGTGGTAGAGCGCAGTCAGTGAGTGAGAGAGTGAGTGAGTGAGCTTTTAAACTTTTCTAGGTTTTTCTAGGACGTCTGAAAAAAGGACCAGCGTGACGCTGGATTAGTGGTTAGTACTTCCGGCTTAGCAATGGTTCGAATCCCAATCTCGTTCAATTTATTTATTAATATATTTATAGCGTAATAAGCCTTTGAACCCCCAAAGAGCAAGCTGAAGCGACAAGAAAAAACTCCCTGTTGTGTTTTAAGGAAGAAACTGTCATTCTATGGCAAGCCGTTTTAACATTTAATAAATAGCGGTAATGGCAATTATAGATATCTAAAATTATATTTTTACTATTTAGAATTGCAAGTCAACATCCATAATGTCATTTTTACTAGTAACAATTGTAATTAAAGATATTCATTCATTCATTATCTCCCGCTTATCCTCTATTAGGGTCGCGGTGGGGCTCCCCATGCCCATCCAGGGGAGAACGTCTCGGGCGCTGGGCAGATAGACCCAGGACAGGGTGCCAATCCATCGCTGGGCACACACTTACTCACACAGACACACTCTATATGGGGCAATTTTGAGAATTCAATTAACTTGATCCATGTTTTTGGACTGTGGGAGGAAACCGGAGAACCCAGAGGAAACCCACGCGGACATGGGGAGAACATGGAAACTCCACCCAGATGGGGATTTGAACCGGGAATTCCTAGCGCTGAGAGGCGAACGTGCTAACCACTAAGCCACCGTGCCGCCCTAATTAAAGATATCTACAATTCATTTCTTACTAGTAACAATGTTCATTCTTGATATCAACAATTCAATTTCCACTAGTAAAAATGTTTATTGTAGATATCAACAATTAAATTTCTACTAGTAAGCTTGTGCCATAGACCTCCATTGAAATTTAATTTCAGATATCTATAATTCAGTTTTAACATGTTACAATCACAATCTGACATATCCATAATGTCATTTTGACTAGTAACAATTGTAATTAAATATATCTACAATTCATCTCTTACTAGTAACAATGTTCATTCTTGTTATCAACAATTCAATTTCCACTAGTAAAAATGTCCATTGTAGATATCAACAATTCAATTTCTACTAGTGGAAATGTTCATTTTAGATATCTCGAATTGTTCTCACATTATAGATATCAAAAATGTAATTTCAGATATCTAAAACTCAGTTCTTACTAGTAAAAATTAAATTACTGATATGTTGGGCCTGAAATTGTAACTAGTAAAAATATAATTTTAGATATCTGTAATTACATTTCAGATATCTAAAACTGCATTTCAGATATCTGAAATGGCAGTTTTTACTAGTGAAAATTATGTTGTTACTAGTAACAATTGTATTTAAGATATCTACAATTCCTTTTATAACTAGTAAAAATTTAATTGTAGATATCAACAAATGAGTTTCCACTAGTAAAAATGAAAATGCTGTTTTAACATGTAAGAACTAATATGCAAATGAGGACACATATCCAAAATTACATTTTAACATGTAACAACTCATATGCAAATGAGGGCACATATCCAAAACTAATATGCAAATTTACAACAGAAATGAAAACGCAACAAAATCTAAACGGCTAATTTGGGCCACTGATTTAATTGATTTTATATTATTATTATTATCATTATTATTATTATTATATTCCGTTACAGTTATACACTCATTGAATAATGCTACCTTTAGTAAATAAACAGTAGCGTCTCGGCAGTTATATATACATAGTGGTATATACACAAAACATGTTTAAATATAAAAAAGTAAGAATTGTAGATGCAATCATTTTCTCTAGTATGTTTCACAGAAGCAGCGTGTTTACGGCGCACCTGGCGCTTGCTGGGGCTGTATATGTCCGTTACATGCTCACCTACATGCCCTATTAATGAATTATTGTGTATGTTGTACAGTTAAATTTGTGTGTACAGACAGAGACAGACAGACAGATTGGTAGCAATTCTGTTGTATTCTTGTGACCACTTGCTCCGCCATGTTACACTTTTATTCTGAAACAACATTATTGTAAAATCCGACCAATGGCTTAATGGCCCGACCACATATCCAAAATAAACATGCAAATGAGAGCACATATCCGAAATGAACATGCAAATGAGAGCACATATCCGAAACTAATATACAAATTAAGGCGAATGTCGACCAATAGCTTTGTGGCGTGCCCACATATCCGAAATGATGGTATGCAAATGAGGGCGAAAGCCATCCAATGGCTTTGTGGCACACCCACATATCCGAAATAAACATGCAAATGAGAGCACATATCCGAAATGGTAATTGTTGATATCTGAAATAGAACAGGACATATTTACTAGTAACAATTCCATTTGATGTAAATGTAATTTCCACTAGTAAAAACTAAACCTGTTACTAGTTAGCCTGACATAATAAATGTTAAAACGGCTTGCCATAGTCATTCCACTACTCATTTCTCTCCATTGGCTCCCTGTAGCTGCTCAATTTCAGTACAAGTCACTGACTCTGGCCTACAGTACCATTTCTGGATCTGCCCCCTCTTTCAATTTCTTCACTCTAGATTTTCAAAATACATTCACTTCGCTAGGGCTGCAACAACGAATCGATAAAATCGATAAAAATCCATTATCCAAAGTATCGATAATGAATTTCCATTATCGATTTGTTGGGTCGCATGATTTCCGCGTTACTCGCAATGTTGTAACCGCTTACGTCACCTGCAGCACTTCAATAACACTGGAAAAAAATAAGCGGGTTGAACAGAACAAGGCGGAGTCTGCAAAACAAGTTGATAAATCGCACAAATTAAACCCAGCCAACGCAGAAAACAAGCTTCTGTTTAAATCTAAACTGTGGGAGCTTCACACTGCACACAAATAAAGAACGTTGAACATGCGAGCTCTGCGAAAATGAATTGACCTGCACGAAGCACCACGGTCATGATACACCACCTGAAACTAAACACTCATGAGGATGAAGCTGAACAGCAGATAAATCACTACAAAATCCTGAGGTTCTTTAGTTTTTAAGTAAATCAACGTCACATTATTAGATCGGCAGAGCACGTTTCATGCTGTATTTGGTTGTTAACTGGATAATGACAGTGTTAGAAAACGTGTCTTAACGTCCATTATACGAATACGTCGGTATTTCCCAGGACATGTCCGTCTGTCACGTCCTGTCCCGGGCATCCTGGTTTATTTTTTAAAGTGTGTCAGTCCGCAAGCAACATGCCAAAGCGCAAGTGTGTGTTTACAAAAGAGTCCCTCCTCCCCACGTCCAGACAAATGGGAAGCCTAGTGCACGGCGTGCAAAGCATATGTCCCGGTGTCCAATTGAGATTTCACACAAGAGGTATTTTTTTTGTTAACTGGCTAATTTGTTAATTTTTTTTCAATAGCTGATTGTTAATTAGTACATTTGTTTTGTTTTTTTTCCAATAGGCTACAGAACAGACAATATTGGTTCATTACTGAGGGCATCTGAGTACTGAGTATCATGTGTTATTTGGAGTTGATTTTTGTTGTTAAGTGAGGGATGTTTAGATGATACATTATTTCTTTCATTCTGCTTTTCATTAATTACAGGAAATGTTAAACATTTTGAATAAAATTACTATATATAATACTATACTATAGAATACTTTTACTAAAAAACATCCATCTTTGGATAAAAGCATCTGCTAAATGATTAAATGAAAATTTAAAGACATGGAAATTTTTGATTAATTCATCGATTAATAATCTACCAATTAATCGATTATAAAAATAATCGTTAGTTGCAGCCCTACATGTCGCTGTAGTGATGATTGCCATCTGGTGATTCCACCTCACCGAGGAGCTAATTCTCACTCCGTGGTGTTCACCACTGCAAAATGGTGGAACGATCTTCCCAACTCTGTCTGTTAAAAAGATGCGTCTTTAGTAGTTTCTTAAAAATGCCAAGTGACTCTGCCTTACAAAAACCTGTTGTAGAGAAAAAAAGGTGTGGGGTGCAGGATCAGATAACAATCAGGTTTAAAAATTCTACTGTGTAGCTGGTTTTCTCCATGACTACTGACTTGTGTTGTTCTCATTTGTAAGTCGCTTTGGATAAAAGCGTTTGCTAATTGACTAAATGTAAATGTAATGTAAATGAAACCTTGGGAGGACCAAGACTCAATGGACTCATCCTCCTCATCCTCATCCTCCTTGAGTGGCCGGGCAGCATGAACAGTGTAAGACAGCCATTTACAGATTGTGTGGTGATCAGGTGACCATATTTACCAATTAAAAAACTATATAAGTCCATTGAGGGCAGCAGGACTGCCATTCCAATAGAAATCCAGGTTCCATCCAGTAATCTTCATAGCCACAGTCATAGCCACAGTGTTATGGATGAAGAGCTGATGACACCTCCAGGAAATTAGCTACACCTCAAAAGAAACAAGCAAGAAAAGTTCTCCCTGCATCCACATGGGTTTTCTCTGGCTTCTCCGTTTTCCACCCACAGTTCAAAAACATGAATCAAGGTAAATTGAATGCTCTAAATTGCCCCATATAGAGTATTTGTGTGAGTGGGTGTGTGCCCTGGGATAGGTAGACGTCCTGTCCTTGGTGTATCTGCCCAGCGCCTGAAACGTTCTCCCCTGGATGGGCATGGGAACGTCCCGCGACCGTAGTAGAGGATTAAGTGGAACATAATGAATGGATGGATGGATTGAATGGACAATTGATAGTATTTTTAAGTGACTTGATCAAAAGGCAGGCACAAGACAATACATCTGACATATAGGAGCACTGCTGCCAACTCCTCAGTAAGGAAAGTTGCTATTGGCTGTCCTAAGTCACTAGAAGTGGCAAAATGATGTATTGGCCTAATTTGAATAATAGTCAATTTGCGTATTTAAGTAATGAATAATATGGGACAGGAAAAAGTAAATGAAAAACACCATTAATATGTTAGAACTACAAATGAGGTTGAAATAAATAAAATTCTTCTGTTGATTTTTTTTTGCCTTGGAAAAAGTCACATCTTAAAATAACTTAATGACGTGTATACTGTCACGGTCGGGCGCGCTATCTGGAGAAGGCAGCGCAGTGCGGTGCAGATGCAGGAAGCGAGCCAGGCGACCAGGTAAACAAACAAATCTCTGTTTATTAACAGAAGGCAGCGGAAACGCCGCTGAAGGCATGGCGGGACGTGCCGGGAGCAAAATACAAATAAACCACGGCGTGAAGGCCGCTGAAGGCACGGCGAAACTGAACCAAACAAATAAATAAACACAACCGCAGACACCCGATGTAACGAACATAAGCTATTGCTGACCTGCTGGCTCACGGGAAACAGCGTGCTTAAGAAACCGTCACATGTGATCATGACAAATAAATAAACAAATAAATAAATAAATAAACACAACCGCAGACACCCGATGTAACGAACATAAGCTATTGCTGACCTGCTGGCTCACGGGAAACAGCGTGCTTAAGAAACCGTCACATGTGATCAGGTAGGACCCAATCCCCGTTTAAGGGGATGGGGCCCTACCTACGGAAGCCCCACAAGGCCAAACCCGAAACAAGGGTGACAGGGGGGAGGGGCCCAGCCCCCAGCCCTCCCAACCAGACATATACTTTGTAGCTATTGGCTGTCCTAAAAGTCACTAGAAGCGTCTAACTGATGCAACCGCCTAATTTGCATAATAGCCAATTTGTGTAATTAAGGAATGAACATAATGGGATAAAAAAAATAATAAAAAACACCCTTAATATGTCAGAACTACAAATGAATTCTAAATAAATAAAATTCTTCTGATGATTGTTATTTTCCTTTGAAATCGGCACTTCTTAAAATGACTTAATGACATTAATGCTTTGTAGCTATTAGCTGTCCTAAAAGTTACTAGAAGTGACTAAATGATGTAATCGCCTAACCTGCATAATAGCCAATTTGTATCATTAAATAATGAACATTATGGGATAAAAAAAAGTGAATAAACAACACCCTTAATATGTTTGAACTACAAATAAGCTCTAAATAAATAAAATTCTTCTGTTGATGGTTTTTTGCCTTTAAATTATGGAACAGAAAAAGTATGTAAAAAAACATTAATTTGCATAATAGTCAACTTGCGTGTTAAAGCAATGAACATTATGGGACAGAAAAAAGTAAATGGAAAAACACGCTAAATATGTTAAAACTAGTTGCAAGTTGCTTTGGATAAGTCTCTATGAGCTTGCCACATCTTGCCACTGGAATTTTTGCCCACTCCTCGTGGCAAAACTGCTCCAGCTCCTTCAAGTTAGATGGTTTCCGTTGGTGAACAGCAATCTTCAAGTCTGACCACAGATTCTCAATTGTATTAAGGTCTGGGCTATGACTAGGCCATTCCAATATGTTTACACGTTTCCTCTTAAACCACTCAAGTGTTGCTTTAGCAGTATGCTTTGGGTCATTGTCCTGTTGGAAGGTAAATCTCCGCCCTAGTCTCAGATCACTGACAGACGTAAACAGGTTTTGCTCAAGAATATCCCTGTCTTTATCACCATCCATTTTCCCTTCTACTCGGACCAGTTTTCCAGTTCCTGCTGCTAAGAAACATCCCCACAGCATGATGCTTCCACCACCATGTTTCACTGTGGGGATGGTGTTCTTGGGGTGATGAGATGTGTTGGGTTTGTGCCAGACATAGCGTTTTCCTTGATGGCCAAAAAGTTCAGTTTTGGTCTCATCTGACCACATTACCTTCCTTCATACAGTTTGGGAGTCTCCCACATGCCTTTTTGCAAACTCGAAATAAGCCTTCCTATTTTTGCCTGTAAGTAAAGTTTTTTTTCTAGCCACTCTTCCATTAAGCCCAGCTCTATGGAGTGTATGGCTTATTGTGGTCATATGGACAGATACTCCAGTCTCTGCTTGGGAACTCTGCAGCTCCTTCAGGGTTACCTTTGGTCTCTGTGCTGCCTCTCTGATTAATGCCCTCCTTGACCGGGCTGAGAGTTTTGGTGGGCGGCCCTCTCTTGGCAGGTTTGTTGTGGTACCATGTTCTTTCCATTTGATGATGATGGATTTGATGGTGCTCCGGGGGATCATCAGAGATTTAGATATTTTTTTATAACCCTACCCTGACTTATACTTCTCTACAACCTTATACCTGACTTGCTTGGAGAGCTCCTTGGGCTTCATGGTGTTGTTTGGTTAGCTTAATGGTGTTGCAGCCTCTGGGGCCTTTCAGAAAAGGTGTGTATATACTGACAGATCATGTGACACTTAGATTGCACACAGGTGGCCTTCATTTCACTATGCATGTGACTTCTGAAGGTAATTGGTTGCACCAGAACTTTTTAGGGGGTTCATAACAAAGGGTGACATACATGCCAATTTTCAGTTTTTTATTTTCATATTCTTTATATACATATATTTTTTTCTTATTTCACTTCTAAAACGTAGACTATTTCGTGCAGATGCATTACATTGAATTCAGATTAAAAAAAAAATACATACAAGTTGTAATGTAGTAAAATAGGGAAAAATCCAAAATGGTGAATACTTTTGCAAGGCACTGTACATATATATATATATATATATATATATATATATATATATATATATATATATATATATATATACAATGCTGGCCTGCTGACTCAGGGCGCATGCGCGCTTTAAGTGTAGTCAGCAGGCCACATGTGATCAGGTAGGACCCAATCCCAGCTCAAGGGGATGGGCCCTACCTACGAGAACCCTGAAAGGACAAAACCAAAAATAAGAAAACAGGGGGGAGTGCCCTAGCACTCCCAACCCTAACAATAGGATTTAGTTATGATAATTTAAAAACTAATTATTTTTTAGTGAGTGGAACAACAGTAGATTACTTTATTTAGTTAGAAATTTGATAGATATTTAGATCAGGATTTGGCTCATTTAATATAAAGTGAATTCCAGATTAGAATTATAGATATACCACTGAATATTCTGTTCAGTGAGAGATTTTCACATAGATTAACTAAAATCTGATGGCGATATTGATCAGGCTGTATTGATAGGTGCTGTTGTGTACAGTAACCACCACTAAATGGCAGAGTAATGCAATAGTACTTGAGCGTGACTTTAATCAAACTATGAAAATATTCTGTTAAATGATCGTTTTTGTCCTTTTATTACCTCTTTCACTTGTGTAAAATGTAAAGGAATGTTATATTTTATTTGATGTGTTTGTTTATTTGTAATTGTAATTTTGTATTTACTGCTCAGTAAATTTAAATATTTAAATATACAACTTACATTCACTAAAATTATAATCAATTATGATAAATGAATTATATATAAATTACAACTCATAATCTCAAGTAACCTGTAGTTATGATACATGTAATGAGTGGCATGTCCATGCTCAACCATGATGTCAGAAGAGTATTGGATTTGGTTTCCATTCGGAGCTAAAACAGCAGTTTAAGATGATAAGATTCTGACAGAAAGGTAATCGATCACCCCTGTGATGAAAATCCACTTTGGCATCTTCAGAGGACCTGGGATTTGACCAACAACCTTAAGCTTAATAGGCCAAAACCCTAACCAATGAGCTACCACAAAAATGTATTTTAAACAATAAAAATATTGTTTTTATGTAAACAAAACCCCCAACTGAACATTGTTGATTCAAGAATCAAAATACTTCGCTCTAGTGATGAATGTCACCTGGTTATTCCACTGCAAAATTGTGGAACAATCTTCACAACTCTGTCCTTAAAGGAGAGTCACTTGGCATCTTTAAGAAACAACTGAACTTCACTACTACTCCCCCTTTACTACTGACTTGTGTTGTTTCATGTTCTCTCCATGTCCATGTGGTTTTACTTCAGATTCTCCAGTTTTCTCCAACAGTCCAAAAACATGGATTCAAGCAAATTGAATGCTCTAAATTGCACCATATAGTCTGTATGAGTCTGTGTATTTGTGTGAGTGTGTGCGTGCCCAGTGATAGAATGGCCCTTTGTCCTGGATGTAGCTACCCAGCGCAGAAAGGTTCTCCCCTGGATGCACACGGAGAACGTGAACCAACCCCCAACCTCAGAATAAGCTTAAGCAAAAGTTAATAAGTGAATGTATTTATTACCTAGCTAGATTTTTAAGAGTGATTTAGCTTTTTACGTAGAGGTACACACTGTGGACAAGGCGAGTAACACTATAGGTGCACCTTGTGCACTTCTCTAGGAAGTGTACTATTTAGAACTGCGCCTAGTGATCGATTAATCAAACGATTGTTTTTTTTTTCTCTTCTTTTAGTTTAGTTGATGAATCTAAAAACTCTTACTCTAATGTGATCGTGTTTGAAATAAAAAAAAAACATCTCCAAAATAATAAAAAATAAAAAGCCTTTAATGTTGGAATATGTTTTTAATCAAACACAGTGCTCTTAAAGGCTCTATTGAAACACAAAAATGCTTTAGCAGCATTAACAGCTCTACCAAAGATCATTATCAGCCACAAGAGATCCAATAATTCAAAAATAATATAAGGCACATGATGGTAAATGATGGTGGAATATTTTTAAATCAGTCTTTTACTATTACTGAAATGTCTTATACCCTCGGCGGTATCCGCACCTTCTGCTGTCCCGTTGGAGAGTGTGGGCCCGGTTGGGAGGGAACATTTCGGCGCCAGCGGTGTGCGGGATGTTTGTTGGGTGTCTGAGTGTTCCTGTTGGTGGTGGTTCCCAGTGTTGTCCTCCCTCTGCGTGTGTGCCTGAGGTCCCTAATAGTGTGTGTGTTGTCCTTTCTGTTCTCTGTGGGGGGATACTGGCCTTGTGGTTCTGTGTGCAGGAGGAGGTGTTGGAAAGCGTGAATGTGGTTCCAGAGGAGCGGCCCGTGGTTCCAGAGGAGCAGCCAGTGTTTCCAGAGGAGCGGCCAGTGGTTCCAAAGAAGTGGCCCGTGGTTCCAGAGGAGCGGCCCGTGGTTCCAGAGTACTTGCGGCCCCTGGTTCCAGAGGACTTGCGGCCCCTGATTCCAGATGACTTACGGCCCCTGGTTCCAGAGGACTTGCGGCCCATGCTCCCGTGTCAGTTGCCCTCCGCTCCATGTCATTTGCCCTCCGCTCCATGTCAGTTGCCCTGCGCTCCGTGTCAGTTGCCCTCCGTAGTCCCTCCAGCGCCAGAGCCCGCTGTAGTTTCTCCAGCGCCAGAGCTTGCTGTAGTCCCTCTAAAAGGGCCCCCGCGCCGTCTTCATCCTCTGAAAAGGCTCCGGCGCCATCTTCGTCCTCTGAAAAGGCTCCGGCGCCGTCTTCTTTCTCTGAAAAGGCGCCCACGCCGTCTTCGTCCTCTGAAAAGGCCCCGTCGGCTCCGCGCCCTCAAATGGCCACTGTGCCATCGTCGCGCCCTGATAAGGCCCCGTCACCTCCACACCCTCAAACGGCCTCTGTGCCGCCCCCCCCCCCCCCCCCCCCCCCCCCCCCCCCCCCCCCCCCCCCCCCCCCCCCCCCCCCCCCCCCCCCCCCCCCCCCCCCCCCCCCCCCCCCCCCCCCCCCACTCCTTTTACTTACCTGCGCCTCCTGAATCCTCCTGGATTCTGCGCTACTGTGCTACTTGATTTTTGCCCTTACGGACACGCGTCTGACAGTCGGTTCTTGGTGAAAAATAAACTGCACTGATTCTACTTTGAGGCACATGACAGGACATTTTATTGACTATATATGCTGACTATATATTTTTGTTGATTATGTACAAGTGCAGACTTGCAAATTGATCTGAATGTGATATGAAAACATGAACGGTATTAAGAAAAGCTGTAAGCATCTACACAGGACAACCAAGAAATGGTTAATAATGCACTTCTAATAACGGAAACATGTTAAATGTGTTCATTCATTCATTCATTATCTCCCGCTTATCCTCTATTAGGGTCGCGGTGAGGTTCCCCATGCCCATCCAGGGGAGAACGTCTCGGGCGCTGGGCAGATAGACCCAGGACAGGGCGCCAATCCATCGCTGGGCATGTTAAATGTGTTAAAGTCTTAAAATAATATGCTTAGATAAGAAAAAAATGAGTAAACTTAACCTACATCGCTGTAGGTTACCGCACGGATGTTTGCACTTTAAATGTTCGTGTGGAGCAGTTGTACTGTTGTGTAAATCTGACAAAGCACCACACTTTTGTGTTTTTGTGTGAAGTGCTCCCACACTTTAGAAGAACGCGGGTGAGATTTACTCGCTGTGCTCCGGATAAATCCATCTTTCCGGTGGAGCGCCGCCATTTTGTTTCCAATAGTTGCGTCCGATAGTTGCTACCAACTGACATCTACATCCTAATATTAAAAAAATACTTAATGATATGCGTATCAATAGCAGGCTGGTGGCCCCCTGTGTTGAGCAAACTTGGGGGTTGGGGGGGGGGGCTTGTCCTCAGGATTTGAAAAATTCAGTCATCCTAGTGTTTAGTACTTACAAGGTACAGATGCAGAAAGGAAACCCAGCTAGAAAAGGATGTATCCTAATAAATAAGCTTTATAACCTTAGACCTTCTAACAATCCATCTATGTATACACATCACATAACAAACAGCAGAATAAAACAAGGTACAGAATAATATTAAATATATCTTGAGAACAATAACATATAATACATCACAAGATGATACATAATTGTATAGAGATAATAAGAATAACATATTAAAAATAAAAAAGCCAACAAAGTAATGTTTAAAGATTGTGTTTAAATCCTGAACAGCCTCAGGAATGCTTTTACAAAAAGGTGTATTAAAATGAAATGATCTTCCTCAGTCAGGACTGATGATTGAATTTGTTTGAATACTGTTGATCACACACACTTGGTTCTGAAGGGCAGAACCATTGATTTCTATTAGACTAGTAATATGTGAATTAACGGAGGTAATTTCTTTCTAATGAGAGATGGCAGTTTCTTGTGTCAGGAGGAATAAACAATGATAGAGTTGGTGTCAGGTTGGGAGGGCTGGGCCACTCCCCCCTGTCTCCCGTGTTTCGGGGTTGGCCGTGTAGGTAGGGCCCCATCCCCTTGAACTGGGATTGGGTCCTACCTGATCACATGTGGCCTGCTGGCTGTATTTTGAGCATGCTTGTCCCGTGAGCCAGCAGGTCAGCATTAGCTTATGTACCCTTTTGTACAGGTGTGTTATGTTGGGTGTCGGCGGTTGGTTTGATTGAGTTGTTTTGTTTAGTTTATCCCGCCACGTTTCGCTGTGCCTTCAGCGGCGTTCCCGCTGTGGTATATTTGTGTTTTGCTTCCGGCACGTCCCGCCGTGCCTTCAGCGGCGTTCCCGCTACCGGCTGTGAATAAACAGATATTTGTTTGCTTACCTGGTCGCCTGGCTCGCTTCCTGCAACCGCACCGCACTGCGCCGCCTACTACGGACAGCGCGCCCTGATCGTGACATTAATGCTGACCTCATATATCCCTGCGAATTCCAGGAGTCTTCATCCAGGTAAGCGCGCTCCTTTTCTATTTTTCGGCGTGGTCTCAGTTCCCAGGCTTTCGGTCCGCTTCGGCGGTTAGCCGCGTTAGCTTCTGCGCTAGCCCGCCAGCAGCCGCATCCTCCAGCTGCGGCACCGGCTATATTAACTCGGCGCTAGCTCCGCCAATAGTCGCCTCTTCAGCTGCAGCATCGGCTACTTTAATTCGGCGCTAGTCCCGCCATTAGCCGCGTTTTTCCGGCTGCAGCACCAGCTGCATGAACTCGGTGCTAGCCCCGAGCATTAGCTTCGGCGCTAGTTCGCCATTAGCCGCATCCTTCGGCTGCAGCATCGGCTACTTTAATTCGGCACTAGCCCCGCCATTATCCGCATTCTCCGGCTGCAGCCATCGGCTACATTAACTCGGCGCTAGCCCCGCCATTAGCCGCATTTTTCGGCTGCAGCACCGGCTACATTATCTCGGCGTTTGCCCCACCATTAGTCGAGTTCCCGGCTGCAGCATCCTGGCTACATTAATCCGGCGCTAGCCCCGCCAATAGCCATTTTCCCTACTGCAGCAATCGGCTACGTTAGCTTGGCGCTAGCCCCGCCTTCTCATCTCCGCTGCAGTACTCGCTCCCCGGAGGTTGGAGCGATGAGGGGAATCGACCGGATCCCGGGTTATGGGGAGATTGTGCTATACTATCGGCTGCCGCAGGGTGTTTGAACTGGTGACCAGTCGGGAGCTTTCGGAGCGAGAGCGAGTGCTGTTCTACCTCTCCCGACTCCTGGGACCTGCGCTGAGGTGGGCCGAGGGCCTGGTGGCCTCCGGGGACGTCTGCCTCACCTCAGAGAGCCTGTTTGAGGCGGCGCTCTTAGCCCGGTTTGCCCTGGACTCAGATGCCCGCTCCGTTGGCGAGCACCTGGATGCGGTGAAGAGGCAACTTCCCCGCGGGCGGGTTAAGGATCTTCAGCGCGAGCTTCTGCTCGTCTCTGCACGCAATCCTCCATGCGAGCCTCCCTGCTCCACGGATCACCTCGCCTGCCGCGAGCGGTTTTCCGCCCGCCTTCTATGAGCCGCCACGCGAAGCCCCGCATGTTTCTCCTCACGATGGTCATCGGGTTTCTCCTCGCGATGCCCCTCGCGTTGCTCCTCGGGATTCTTCTGGCGATGCTCCTTGAGTTACTCCTTGCGATTCTTCTCGCGGTGCTCCTCGCGATTCTCCTCGCGATGCTCCTCGGGTTTCTCCTCGCGATGCCCCTCGCGGTTCTCCTCGCAATTCTCCTCGCGATGCCCTTCGCGGTTTTCCTTGCGATTCTCCTCGCGATTCTCACCGCGATGCCCCTCGGGTTTCTCCTCGCGATGCCCCTCGCGATTCTCACCGCGATGCCCCTCGGGTTCCTCAGCGATCCACGGAGCAACCGCCCTGCGACCGTGAGCCAAGCTGCGCCGCTAGGGCGTCCCCGCTCACCGTCAGCGAGACCCTACTCGCCTCGAGCGTTTCCTCGCTCACCTTCGGCTCACCTAGCAGCCACAAGAGGTCACGTCGCCCCCCGCAACCTACGGACAGCGCGCCCCGATCGTGACAGTTGGAAGAAGTCATTGATATGGCAGAACTGTACAAAGTTTAACATTAATTTAAATTAAGAGCTTAATAATTTAGTTATCCAAAGTGACATTTAAGATGGCACCTGTGTTAGGCTCTGCCGCTGCCTCGCTCTGGGTGTCTGCGTCTAACTTGTCTCACCTGTTCATTGTTTTCTTCATGGTTTTGTCGATAATTATTTGTGCACAAACTGCCTCAGCTGCCCTAATTTATGATCACCAAATGCTGTTACTGATTAGGAACTCAGTGAAAAGTTTGTCTACTACTGCAAAAACTTGTTTGTTTCCCGGCTCTATCGTTTACTCGCCGTCTTACGCCCCATTGAAGTTCAAGTTCAAGTTATTTATTTATATAGTGCTTTTTACAACAGTACATTGTCACAAAGCAGCTTTACAGAATGAAAAGCCTTTAAACCCCCAAAGAGCAAGCCAAAGCGACAGTGGCAAAAAAAAAACTCCCTTTTATGTTGTTATTCAAGGAAGAAACCTTGGGAGGACCAAGACTCAGTGGGGGACTCATCCTCCTTGAGCGGCCAGGCAGCAACAACAATGTAGGACAGCTATGTACAGATATTAAACAAATGGAAAAACTAAAAACTGGAAAACTATATGTGCGTCCATTAAGGGTGTCCTGCAGGACCTCCAGTCCAATTAATATTCAGGTTCCATGCAGTATTCGTCACCAGAGCCATGGATGAAGATCTCCAGGAAGCCGGTCACACATCAAAAGAAACAGACAAGGAAGGCAGTTAGAGCTAATAATAAAGCAAGGCATTTAATTAATAAGTAATTTATTGACACAGTGCAGTATGTGACTCCGGCATCACTGACTAGAGCAGCATAACTAAAAGAGGCAGATACTGCAGAGACTGTACATAGTTGAGATGGCGCCCCGGAACAGCATCATTTCAGCGCCACACCCCCCCATTAATGATGAGGTGGGTGAAGCGGTGAACCGCCAGCATACACTGATCCCAGATTACCCCCCCAACACAGCCAAGTCTGAGATCTACATCCTTGTCTACAGGGGATTAATTAAACGCAAGATTAAATAAATGTGTTTTCAATTTATTCTTAAAGATTAATAGTGATGCAGAATCACGAACAGTAACTGGAAGGCTATTCCAAAGTTGAGGAGCCTTGTGGGAGAACGCTCTTCCACCAGCAGTAATTTTATTTATTCTAAGAGCAGAGTAGAGTAGAGGAGTAGGTCTAAGAGTAGACCAGCACCTTGAGATCGGAGTTCACGTGTTGGCTTGTACGATTGAATCAGCTCACTCAGATACTGTGGAGCCTGATTATGTAGAATTTTATATGTTATCAGTAAAATTTTGTACTCAATATGAAACTTAACTGGTAGCCAGTGCAAGTTTGATAACACAGGACTGATGTGATCAAACTTTCTGGTTTCAGTTAATACTCTAGCTGCAGCATTTTGCACAAGTTGTAATTTCTGTAATGATTTATTAGAACATCCTGTCAGAAGTGAATTACAATAATCTAACCTTGAGGTAATAAAAGCATGAATTAGTTTTTCGGCATCTTGGAGGGAGAGGATATTTCGTAGCTTTGAAATGTTACGAAGGTAAAAAAATGCAATTCTAGTAATATTGCTAATGTGCTCTGTAAAGGAGAGATCTGAATCAATAATGACACCGAGATTATTTACAGATGAGCTGGGTCTAATTAAAGAGTTATCAAGGTTTAACATAGTGTTAAAAGCTTTGTTAATTTTGTCCTCGGGTCCAACTATCAGAAACTCTGTTTTATCAGAATTTAGCAGTAGGAAGTTTTTTGACATCCATATTTTATTATCTTGGATACAGTCCTTGAGCTTACTGACTGAACGACCATCATTAGAGTTAGCTGAAACATATAACTGTGTATCATCTGCATATGAGTGGAAACTGATTCCATGTTTCTGAATAATTGATCCCAATGGAAGCATATATAATGCAAATAGGAGTGGACCCAGAACTGACCCTTGTGGGACACCATATTTAACTTTAGCACATTGCTGGGTGAGTTCGAGGTGAGCCGAAATCCTTGCGGGAAAAGCACAGTAGGAGAAAAAGAGGCTCAAGAACTGGTCTGCAGGTGAAACTCAGACGCCTCTGGAATCAAGATCGAGCCTCAATTCTCCAGTGTTCTTGTGTTCTTTCCCAGCTACCACTTCTCAGACAATGGGCAGCCCTGTGTCTCCCTGGTGGAGAGAGTGCAGTGTGGTGTGGCGCCGCTGTGAGCATGTCAGTGCTTCTTACCCGCTGGTGGTGTGTCCGAAACATATAATGTTTTAGTGGGTTTGCACTGTCCTCGCCCGTGTTTCAGGCGAGTCTCCGATCGCAGTGGGCAGTGTGTGCTCTGGCAACTCACTCTTGTACATGCTACTACTTCCAGCAACAAAGATACGGAGGAGGTGTCAATAAAAATGTGTTTGATCAATGCACGCTCCGTGTCAAACAAGGCACACACCTCAAATGACCTCTTCTTAAGGAACTTGGATTTTTTATTCCTCACTGAAACTTGGCAACAACAAATGGATATTATGCATCTAAATCACCTGTGCCCAGCAAACTGTTCCTTTATTGGGACTCCACGTCGGTCTGGTCATGGCGGTGGTCTTGCTGTGGTCTGGAAAAACCACTATGCCTCTCAGCTAGTGAGCTCAGATCACACTCCATCTTTTGAGCTGCAGATGACTAAAGTTGGTATGATAAATCCATTTTATTGCATTTTTATTTACCGTCCTCCGGGTCCAGCGGGTCAGTTTTTAAATGAGTTTGCCAACTTTATGGCATCTATTATCAAGCTAGACAAAGTATTATTGCTAGGGGATTTTAATTTGCATATAGACAACAGCCTAGATAGTGTAGCTATGGAATTTCTTAATATTATTGAATTTTTCTTTTTGAGCAGTTTGTTACAGGTGCCACCCATACAGGTGGGCATACTTTAGACCTAGTATTTTCCCTGGGGCTACATGTTGATCACTTGTAGAGTGAAGATCTGTTAATAAGTGATCATAAATGCATCTTTTTTAATCTTCCTTGTAAAACTGACTATCTCTGTCCTAAAATAACCTTATCTACTTAATCAATCAATTAATTATCAATTATCAATTAATTATCAATTATCAATCAAAAATCAGTTAACCAGTTCTCTGTTGTTCTGCTTTGATTTTTGTTTCTAAATGTAGTGATGTTGAGCTTCTGATGCAGTCTTTTACCGAAAGCTGTTCCAGATTAATAGATATAGTAGCACCTCTAACAATAAAGTATCGGCCTATAATTAATAAAACTCTGTGGATGATTGATGAGGTTCATTCTCTAAGACAGATGTGTTGTAGGTCTGAGAGATTATGGAAAGCCACTGGTCTGGAATTACATCGCTTGTACCTTAAAGAACTTTGTCATTTTTTGTTGATAAGTTCATGGCCATTACGTCCAGTATTAGACCATTAACAGGTGTGTCCCCTATTGGCCACACATCCTCTCTTTTTGTTTTAGATTCTTTTCAGTCTATCAGCCTAGACAATTTGCTGGATGTGACTAAAAAACTAAAGCCATCATGTTGTTTTTTGGATGTGATACCGACTAACTTATTACTGAAGGTTTTACCTAGTATTGGCCCTGCTTTACTGGCCATTGTAAACTTCTCACTTTTTACAGGCTGTGTTCCATCTTATTTTAAACATACCACTGTTCAGCCGCTTTAAAAAAAAATCAAGCCTAGATCCAGCAGTGCTTAAGAATTATAGGCCTATTTCAAAACTTCCATTCTTGTCCAAAATTTTAGAAAAGGTGGTGGCCATTCAAATCACTGCTGTATTAGAGAACCACAACATTTATGTATTTATCGATGTATACATCGAATGTATTTTTTAATGTCTGCTGATTCTTGTGACTGCTCAGTGTTGATATTGTTGGACCTTAGTTCTGCGTTTGATACTGTTGATCATCAGATACTGATAAACAGGTTATGTGACTGGGTAGGCATTTCTGGTATAGCACTCGACTGGTTTATGTCTTATCTTACCGAAAGAAGCTTCTCAGTGACTGTTGCTGACTTTATGTCTGAGTCTGCTCCTTTAACCTGTGGGGTTCCACAGGGCTCGGTTCTGGGACCATTATTGTTTTCCTTATATCTACTTCCTTTAGGGCAAATTATAAACTGTTTTAATATTGCTTATCATCTGTTTGCAGATGATATTCAACTTTATTGTTCATTTAAGCCCAGTGAAATGCATAGTTTATGTAGGCTATTAGATTGTCTTTAATCTATTAAAGAATGGACTTCAACTAATTTTCTGCAGCTAGATGACAACAAGACAGAAGTCCTAATCATCGCTCAAGAAACTGTTATACCTCTAATTAAACAAAACATGGGGGTTCTCTCTCTGCTGTCTGTTCAAGTCTACGAAATTTGGGTGTTATGTTTGATCAGAGCTTAACATGCATGTTAAACGGCTGTAAAGGTCTTTTTTTCATTTGAGGAATATCAGTAAACTGAGGTCTATAGATTCAAATGCAGAACTAGAGATGCTGGTACATGCTGGTTTATCTCATCTCGTATAGACTACTGTAATGTCCTGTTTTCCTCTCTCAGCATGTCTGCTCATAGCCGGTTTCAGTTAATTCAAAATGCTGCTGCTAGACTGCTGACAAAACCAAACAAACGATCTCACATAACTCCACTTTTAGTATCCCTGCACTGCATTGAACTGCCTGTTGAATACCGGATTCATTTTAAAATTTTAACTCTTACATACAGAGCATTACACAATTAGGCTCCTATGTATGTATCTGGTCTGCTCCATCAACACGTACCAGCTCGTTCGCTCCAGTCTAACAATTTGAACTTACTAGCTGTTCCTTGCACTCGGTTAAAGACTCGGGGAGATCGAGCATTTGAGGTGTTGAACCCAAACTGTGGAACTCTTTGCCCCCTCTTTTGAAATTGGCGGACTCTGTGGACTCTTTTAAAAAAACATTTAAAGACTTACCTGTTTAAACAGGCATTTGGGCAAATGGGCTAGCCAGTAGTCTTGGTTGTTTGTGTTTTTATGTTTTATGTTGTAAATTGTGCTGTATTATTTTAATGTGTTTCTTCTCTTTTATATTTTATGTTTTATTCTTTTGTAAAGCACTTGGTGGCCTGTGCTATATAAAGTGCTATATAAACAAAGTTTACTTACTTACTTACTTATCAATAAAAACATAGCAGCAAACACTTGAACAACCAAAGTTTCCTAGTCAAAGCTGACTGACTGCACAGAAAGGGTATAGGATATATATCTAGGGGTATTTCATTAGAATTCCAGTCCAATTAGATGAAATTTTTCCTAGTGGTTCTATTAACAACTGAAAGACAAACCAAATTACAAATATTTTTTTAATATACTTTAATAAAATTTGTAGTTTTAAATGCTAGACTGAATGATTCATTTATAAAAAGTAAACATACTTTTTAAATTTAAGTAAGAACAAAGCTACATTAAAGAAACAAATTGCTTTTGAAAAAAAAGTGCACCATAAAGCTAAGAGAAAAAATGAATAAAACAGCATTCTTCTGGTTATCTCGATTCCACATCTTTTTTTTTCCAAAAATATTTTATTAGGAGAAAGTGAAAGTAAGCACAATACAACATCACATTTATATACAGAATACCTTCACAACTTTCCCCATTTTTCCACCACACATCAACCAAGTTTTATAATAGAACACACACAAAAACAGAAGTATCCCCCCCCCCCCAAATGTCCCATCCCAGCTCACCACAACCAACACGTACACTGCCAATAGCAATAGCTACAGAAAAGCCACAACACTTGTATGGAAGCACACATTTAACCAGGTAATACTTTTAAGTTGGAAAAATATGATATAAAGGGCTGCCATTTCTGGAAAAATTTATCTGTGCACCCTCTCTGTGTGTACCTTATTTTCTCTAATTTTAAAAAAAGCATGACATCCTTCAGCCAGCAAGAAACAGAAGGGGGCTTGGTAGATTTCCAAAGTAACAATAACAGCGTCTTGCTAATAAGGATGTAAAAGCTATAATGCCGCTTTGCATAGTGCTAAGTGCGAAAGAGCAGTCTGAAACCCCAAATATGGCAATTAGTGCACAAGGTTGTACCTGAACTCCAAGAACAGTGGACATTATAGTAAAATAACCCGTCCAAAAACCTTTTAGTGCAGGACAAAGAAAAAACATGTGGCTAAGGTCACAGGGGGAACCATGGCATTTATCACACACATTTTTCACTTCTGGATACAATTTATAAAGCCTAGATTTAGAAAAGTGTACCCTGTATAAAACCATAAACTGAATTAATCCAAGTCGTGCACAAGAGGTAGTGGAGCGTATACCATCCATGGCCTGTTCCCAAATGGAAGGCATTCAAATTCTATTTGAATTCCTAGCTCCTCCTCCCATTTACCCTTCAATTTTACATCAGAGTAATCACGAATAGACATAATAAGATTATACAATTTCGTGATGACTCCTCTATGATGAGGAACCATTGAAAGCATGGTTTCCCAATACTATAGGTAATGAAGGAAAACTAGGGAAACATTTAGCCACAAATTTGCGAACTTGAAAATAGCGGAATAGATGAGTGCCAGGAAGGCCATGTCGGGAAGACAAATTAGCAAAACTGTCAAAGACACCATTTACATACAAGTGTTTACATTGTGTAATACCTTTATCAGCACATAGTAAAAAAGAGGAATCTAAAAGTGATGGAGGAAACAAATTATTATTATTTAATGATTTATTTAAAATGTCGCCTGAATTGATACCAAAGTGTGTTAAGAACCACCTGATTATCTGTATACAGAGAAGGTTTTGTGGGCAAAGAGGAATAAAGTAGAGCAGATAGAGAAGAACCTTTACACAATGAACTTTCTATTTTACACAAAGAGGATCCAGGAGACACTAGCCAGTAACAAAGCTTATGAATATGAGCAGACCAATAGTAAGCTTGAAAATTAGTTAGTGCAAGTCCTCCGCTAAGTCTACTTCTCTGCAGCATAGTTTTACGGAGCCTAGGTGGTTTCCCTCCCCAAATAAAGGAACAAAGAATCTGATCTAATGAATCAAAGAAATGTTTTGGTAAAAAGAGAGGAATTGACTGGAATAAAAACTGAAATTTTGGTATAATATTCATTTTAATAACATTAATCCTACCAATTAATGACAGAGGAAGGTTGCCCCATCTTTGAATATTGGACGTAACCCTCAAAATAAGAGGAGAAAAGTTAGCAGCTGCAATACCAGATAATGAACGAGTCACATTAATACCTAGATATATAAACCCAGAGTGACTTAATTTAAAAGGAAAATCAAACTGTTGAAGATGACAGGCTGCGAAAACACTCACTTTTTGCCAAATTTAATTTATAACCTGAGAAAGTGTCAAAATTCTCCAGAATACCTAAAACAGCAGGGACAGAAAATGTAGGATTAGTTAGATACAGTAACAAATCATTCGCATATAACGACAATTTATGTCAATTTATATATATTTATATAAAGCACCAGCAAATGTCTTAAAAAACTCAATTGGAAAGCCGTTGAGGCCAGGGGCTTTGTTAGATTGCATCGCCTCAATTGCATTCAACACTTCCTCAAGAGAAAGTGGAGAATCCAACCGCTTAGCGATATCAACATCAACCACTGGGATTGAAAGACCATCAAGAAAGTCGTCCATTTTAGTGCTATCCATAGGAAATTCTGATTTATATAATGAGGAATAATAAGATTTAAAGGTAGCATTAATTTCCGAGGGGTCTGTAGTAATGACGTTATAAGCGTTTCTGATACTGGGTATCAAACGTAAAGCGGCCTGGCGGTTCAGCTGATGCGCCAGTATACGACTTGCCTTGTCGCCATGTTCATAATATGTGCTACGATTGCACAACAATAAGCGTTCTGCATCTTTAGTGGTAATACGATCAAACTCCGCCTAAGAGTCAATACGCTGTTTAAGTACTTCTGGAGAAGGATTCAACGCATACAAGTAATCAAGATTCCTGATAACAGATGTAAGTTTGTTAATTCTAGCATTATTGTTTTTGTTAGTAAAAGCAGAGTAAGATATGATTTGACCTTCTAGGTAGCATTTAAGTGTCTCCCAAAGCAGCGAGTATGAAAAGGATTCAGTTTGATTAAAAGTCATTAACAGTATTTGAAATAAAATTGCAAAATTCCCTTTCTGCTAACAGAAGAGAGTTCAATCTCCAAAGCGGTGGGTTACATTTGGCAGTAGAAATTTGAATATCCAAAAAAAATGGTGAATGATCTGTAATTACAATACCTAAATAGTCAGTAGAGTTCACACAAGAATTAAGTGCACTGTCAATTAAAAAATAGTCAATTCTAAAAAATGAATGGTGCACCGGAGAAAAGAAAGAAAACTTTTTAGTAGAGGGGTTACGAAATCTCCATGGATCCACAAGTCCATTTTGTTCCATAAAATGAATGACATAGACATAGCAGATTGAGTTAGATTACAAGTTTCAAGTCAAGTTTTAAGTTATTTATTTATATAGCGCTTTTTACAACAGTACATTGTCACAAAGCAGCTTTACAGAATGAAAAGCCTTTAAACCCCCAAAGAGCAAGCCGAAGCGACAGTGGCAAGAAAAAACTCCCTTTTATGTTGTTATTCAAGGAAGAAACCTTGGGAGGACCAAGACTCAGTGGGGGACTCATCCTCCTTGAGCGGCCAGGCAGCAACAACAATGTAG
>JAFMOD010001282.1:0-18914 GCA_019802435.1 Corydoras maculifer | reverse complement strand
TAAGGTATTCCGCTGTGTTTTCAAGTTCATCGGGTCCTGATGCTGGTTTAAAGTTTAATTCGGGTAAATGTTGTAGGAATGACGCAGCAGTAGAGGGAATGATTGTACGCTTCATAGCGTATTGCGGTTTAATGACTGGATCAATATCAATTTCTAAATCGTAGGTTATCAAATAGTGATCGGAGATGACCTCACTTAGTGGGACAATAGTTAAATTAGTAATGTTAATACCATGCGATTACGAGGATTAGAACGATCTAAGGTAGGATTAAAAACACAATTTAGATCCCCTCCGAGAATTAACAGATGTGTATTTAAACAGAGAATATTACTTAATAACTTATTGACAAATTCAACATCATCAAAATTTGGAGCATAGACATTTACCAGCAAAACCTTCGTCTGCATGACAGTACCAGCAACTATGAGGTATTGGCCATCCCTATCTGCAATAATATTAGTGGCAAAAAACTGACATTTTTTACTAATTAATATGGCAATGCCCCTAGACTTCAAATTAAAATTTGAGTGGAAGACTGTGTTGATCTTTGGTGCGAAGGTGAGTCTCCTGTTAAAAAAACTACATCAGAAGTTAATCTTTTTAAATGTGCAAAGACCCTGGACCGTTTAACAGGGTTACCCATACCTCTAACATTCCAACTAATAAATTTGAGATGTGTGCCTGACCCAGCTATGCTGGGACCACTATTGGCATCAACCATTTAAATAAATGAGACAACAAAAACCCAAAATACAAAGTCTTCATAAACCCAAAAGAAAAAAACAAAAACAAAGGAGACAGCTGTCAGGTTGGGAGGGCTGGGACACTCCCCCCTGTCTCCCGTGTTTCGGGTTTGTCCATGTTGGGCTTCTGTAGGTAGGGCCCCATCCCCTTGAATTGGGATTGGGTCCTACCTAATCACATGTGACCTGCTGGCAGTAATTTAAGTACGCTGTTCCCGTGAGCCAGCAGGTAAGCATTTGCTTATGTGCGTGCGTATGCGTGTACATGTGTTACGTCGGGTGTCGGCGTTGGTTAGGTTTTATTTTGTTTTGTTTATCTCGGCACGTTCCGCCGTGCCTTCAGCG
The DNA here is from genome assembly GCA_019802435.1 of Corydoras maculifer. NCBI lineage: Eukaryota > Metazoa > Chordata > Actinopteri > Siluriformes > Callichthyidae > Corydoras > Corydoras maculifer. The sequence goes on along the minus strand of JAFMOD010001282.1, from coordinate 17,825 downwards.
GCGCCTTCCCGCCGTTATATCCTTGTGTTTTTCTCCCGGCATGTCCCGCCGTGCCTTTAGCGGCGTTTATTTGTAAATAAACGTATTGGTTTGCTTACCTGGTCGCCTGGCTCGCTTCCTACTACCCGCACCGCGCTGTGCCGCCTTCTACGGACAGCGCACCCCGATCGTGACAACAGCAGTGCTTCCTACAGTAACAAAACGCTGCTCACAGTAGTGTGAAGCAACACGGGGACTACGTAGAAGAAAAAGTGAAAGAGAGAGATAAAGAGAGAAAGGGACATTATGCACTAAAAATGAGTCAATAATGTATTACATTTAAAATAAAACCCCTATTTTCAAACCAAGAGATGAACACTTTAACAAGAAAAAATGTTGAACAAAAAGAAACAACAGTATAAAAAATCCAATCAATAAAAAAAACTAATACCTGTATAAACACAATAACACAGTTCGAAAGGACAGTATAACCTTAGCCTCGGAAAAGGTTGGAGTTCACCTAGTGGTCAAAGTTTTAATATATTTGTTGGCTTCTTCCGCTGAAACAAAATCTTTTTCAGTACTGTTATGTGAAATTCGGAGCCGCGCTGGATAAATTAGACCAAACCGAACACCGCCAATGTCCCGAAGTTTCCGTCTGACATCATTAAAAGCAGCTCGAGCCCGAGCCACCCTAGCAGAGTAATCAGGAAAGACCAAAATAGTTAAATCTCCAACTTTAATTTGCCAGAGCTCTCTGGCGCGGCGCAAAATGTCCACACAATCACTGTGATAGTGAAACCTACACACAATGGCCCGTGGTCGATCACCTGGCTTGGGTTTGGGTTGGAGGGTTCGATTAGATCGGTCCAATAGTGGCTCCTTTTCCAAAGCGAACGCATCTTTCAGCATGACGGCTACAGCAGAAGTGGTACAGGTGTCAGGGCCCTCTGGTACCACCACTATCGTGGTTATTGCGACGTTATTGCGGCGTGACCTGGACTCTAAATCCTCACATTTATTCTCTAGTTTATTTACCTGTGCAGTGAGAGACTTTATAGACGCTTTCATCTCCGAGATGTCATCGGAGCACACGACGAGCGCTTGCCCCATCTCTCCGACTGTGTTTTTAATGTCAGACACAGTGGCGTCGATAGCAGCTTTATCAGAATCTAACTGTGTGTCTTTACCGCGTTCAGGTCCGACTTTATAGAGAACAGGATATCTCCGAGTGTTTTCTGGAGCTCCTTTTTAAAAATCTCCACGATGTCTTTCCTCAGTGAACCCAGAAGCTCTAATTTGAGAGTAGCGATGTCAGGGCTGGTGTGTGCTGAGGAAACTACAGCAGATACTGCTGGCTCACTTGAAGTTGCAGTCGGAGATTGTGCAGTAGGCCGCAATCGAGTCTGAACAGTACTGCGAGTTTTATTATCTTTTGCAGCCATGTCAGACACTGAAAGTTAGGTTTTCGAACAAAAGTAACACAATAAACTTACGGGGGTAAAATTAAGCAGAAAAATCGAACTCGAATGTGCAGTTAAATCATAAATATCTACGAGATCGGCAGGAGCAACAAAGACTGCGTCTTACTCCATAGATGCTCGATAGCGCCCCCCTCAATTCCACATCATAAAAGTTTATTCCTCTCAGTTTTCGCTAATGATTATTCTTATGAGTGCGCCATATGAATTAGTTTTTTTTGACTCGGTTTATCCTCCAACTACTGCTTCTAACTTCATACCTTGTCTGTGCAATCTCTGAGGTTAAGAATCTGCACAGATCTGTTTGGCACAGATCTGTTTGGCTTTTCGTGTCCTGAAGGCAAACACAGAGAGGATGCGAAGGAGTTTCTTCCCAACGGCGATTCGGATCTTAAACCAGGAATAAACAGACACAAATCCCACCTACAACACCTTTATAACTCAAACTACTTTTTAACCCTGCACTGCATTAGTTGCAGACAGTGCCAAATTTGTATAGTTTGAACATTGTAAATATATATATTTTTTGCTATTTTGGAATTCCAAATTTTTACTTACTGTGGAGATGTCGGTAAAGAATTTCACTGCTGGCTAAAAATCACAACTGATCATTAATGTTTACTGAACGTCAGGGAATTTGTTTAGCATCAAAAAAATCAAGGTTGAGCTCAATACTGATATTAACAATTTAAAAAAAGTGAAAAGGTTGCTGAAAAGTAAATCAGGAACTGCAGCTACAGGATTTGAGATTTAAAGAACTTTTACATTTTAGTTTTAGCTGGTTTCACACTTTACAGCTCACATCCATCCATTATCTTCCGCATTCTCCTCAACTAAGGTTGCGGGGGGGCTTCCCCATGCCCACCTGGGGACAACGTTATGGGCAGACACACCCGGGACAGGACACCAATCTATTGCTGGGCACACACTCACTCACACAGGCAAAAACTCACTCTATATGGGGCAATTTGAAGAATTCAATTGACCTTTATCCATGTTTTTGGACTGTGGGAGGAAACCCACACAGACACGGGGAGAACATGGAAACTCCACCCATATTGGGATTCGAAACAGGAATCCCAAGCGCTGAGAGGCGAACGAGCTAACCACTAAGCCACCGTGCTGCCCAGCTCACATCCATATTTACTAAAGTGCTTTGGTCCACATGAACTTTGTCTTTATTATCTAATCATGTTTGTTTCTTTCTGCTGGATTTATTACTTTTTCTTTAAGTGTTTCCTTTTCTTTAAATTTTATTTCTCATTTTTAAATGAAGCACTTCACTTGTTTTTGTGTTATATGCTGCTTCCACATCTAATCATTCCATATAGAACAATCTTTTAGTTAGAGGAATGAACACAACCATGGACTGTAACTGTTTCACTGTTAATATAATATATATATATAATCACTGATTGTGTGTATTGGTGCTTCACTAAATCTCTGTAGAGAAGAACATCATATTCTGTAGAAGAGAATAAACCAGATTAGACATTATCAGGTGTTCATCAGAGTAAATACTTACAGTGTGGATTCTTCAGTCAATCAGAGAGTAGCTTCACTCCTGAATCCTCCAGTTTAGTCTTGCTTGTACTTCATGTAAACTTCATTACAATTATCATTAATCTCATCTTAAATATACATAGGTACAGTATAGTTATCAGTTCTAATGAAGCTGGTGACATCACAGAAGGATAAATTATTTCTATAACTCTCTTACTTATCTTATCTCTATTATCTTATATCTTACTAAATTACAGGCATGTTGTAAATGATGGAAACATAAATGTCTCGATTGTTATGTGTAAATAACAAGACCATGGATGAAAGAACCACAGTCAATAAAAGATCACATAGTGCACTCCTGAATCTTATTCTTTTCAAGAGTGAGCTAGTGTAAGTAAGGTGAGAAAGTGAGGAACTTACTGTAGTGTCTCTAGTTTACAGTGTGGATTCTTCAGTCCATACTGGAGGAGTTTAAACTGAGAACAAAACTGAACAAATTTCACCTGAAAGATTACAATCCCACAACCTAAAACACACACACACACAGTAAAATATGCCTATGTACATATTTTCTAAGAATGATACCAAACAATACCATAAACACATCACTGCATATTATACACACATAACACTATGTACTATACACACAGCAATGTATACCACACACCATACACTGTATACGATACTCCATACAGACTACATTGTATGACACTGTACACATATTTACAGGAGTGCAGTACATGCAGTAGACATAACAATTATGCATAATAAACACAGGAATTTACGAACGGGCGGCGCAGTCCTTTCGACGACGGCACAGTGTGGTGCGGTGTGGTTCAAAGAGCGAGCCAGGCGATCAGGTAAGCAAACAAAGAGGAATTCTATTGCTGGAATCAGCGGGAACGCCGCTGAAGGCACGGCGGGACGTGCCGGGAGCAAACGAAAACCAAAAGGGAACCAAAGTCACGAGACACCCGACATAGCATCTATGCATATATAAAGATATATACACACACAAACACAGTGCTGGCCTGCTGACTCAGGGTGCATGCGCGCTTTAAGTGTAGTCAGCAGGCCACATGTGATCAGGTAGGACCAATAACCCAGCTCAAGGGGATGGGCCCTACCTACCGGTGGGCAAAGGCACCTGGGGAAAAGAAAAAAAGGACAAAAGGGGGCGCGGGTCCCTGTAAGGGCGCGACGGCGGCGAGGCCCGAGGACGGCGCGACGGCGGCGAGGCCTCATTGAGGACCCGAGGAAGACGACATGACCCCTTGAGGGTGCGGGGGCGACGAGACTGTTTATGAGCGCGGCGGCGCCGAGACCCTTTGAGCGTGCGAGGGCGACGAGACCCCTTGAGGACGCAGGGATGCCGTGACCCCTTGTGATCGCGAAGGGGACGAGACCCCTTGTGTGCGCGGATTAACGGCGGAGCGGGACGGCTCGCGGAGCGGTATACCGGCGACCAGTGGCGGAACACTAGTGAGAGGGGGATTGCGGACGGCGAGAGAGGAAAAGCTTGTGGCGAGCGAGGTCTCGCTGATGGCGAGCAGAGACGTGCTAGCAGCGTGGCGAGGGCTCGCGATTGGCCGCACGGCAAGACGCAGGACAACGTCCCAATCCGTAAACCGCGCCACGGCTCGCGCCCAGTGGCCACGAGGCCCTCGGCCCACCTCAGCGCAGGTCCCAGGAGTCGGGAGAGGTAAAACTGCACTGACAGCTCCCTACTAGTCACCAAAGCAAACACCCTAAAACAGCCGATAATGTAAGGGAGTGGCTTCAACGCCACCCCATCGCAGGGTGCCGGGAGCTTGATAGCGGCCGAGAAAGGCAGCACAATCTCTCCATACTCCGGGACCCGGTCAATACCCCTCATCGCTCCGACCTCCAGGGAGCAAGAACTGCAGCAAAAACTAAATGCAAAGATTGGCAGATTCCAAACGGGCTGCCTTGTGCTGTTTACTAAGCAATGGCTTTTGCCTGGCCACTCTGCCATACAGGCCTGTTTGGTGGATTGCTGCAGAGATGGTTGTCCCTCTGCAAGGTTCTCCTCTCTTCACGGAGGAATGCTGGAGCTCTGACAAAGTAATCATCGGGTTCTTGGTCACCTCCCTGACCAAGGCCCTTCTCCCCCGATCGCTCAATTTAGACGGCCGGCCAGCTCTAGGAAGAGTCCTGGTGGTTCCAAACTTCTTCCATTTACTAATGATGGAGGCCACTGTGCTCATTGGGACCTTCAAAGCAGCAGAAATTTTTCTGTATCCTTCCCCAGATTTGTGCCTTGAGACAATTTTGTCTCGGAGGTCTACAGACAATTCCTTTGACTTCATGCTTCGTGTTTGCCCTCTGACATGCAGTCAACTGTGGGACCTTATATAGACAGGTGTGTGCCTTTCCAAATCATGTCCAATGAACTGGATTTACCACAGGTGGACTCCATTTAAGTTGCAGAAACATCTCAAGGATGATCAGTGGAAACAGGATGCACTTGAGCTCAATTTTGGGGTATTTTGTGTAGAATTTTGAGAAAAGAGATTAATTTAATACAATATGAAATAAGGCGGCGGCACGGTGGCTTAGTGGTTAGCACGTTCGCCTCTCAGCGCTAGGGATTCCCGGTTCGAATCCCCATCTGGGTGGAGTTTCCATGTTCTCCCGGTGTCTGCGTGGGTTTCTTCCGGGTTCTCCGGTTTCCTCCCACAGTCCAAAAACATGGATCAAGTTAATTGAATTCTCAAAAATTGCCCGGTTTAGAGCGTGTCTGTGTGAGTGAGTGTGTGCCCAGCGATGGATTGGCGCCCTGTCCTGGGTCTATCTGCCCAGCGCCCGAGACGTTCTCCCCTGGATGGGCATGGGGAACCCCACCGCGACCCTAATAGAGGATAAGCGGAAGATAATGAATGAATGATTGAATGAATGAAATAAGGCTGTAACCTAACAAAATGTGGAAAAAGTGAAGCGCTGTGAATACTATATATATGCTATATCATGTATATATATATATATATATATATATATATATATATATATATATATATATATATATATATATATACTGTATATGTATGTATAATGATGTGTGTGAATGTGATTTTTAATCCATCATGTTATTAAATTCACTTATAATATGATGTTAAAGTGAAACTTGTACAGCAGGAAGTTTTATATATGGACTTTGTAATAATGAAACATCAATAATAAAACAACACACAATAATAAAAACTCTTCCATTCGAATAACATTCAGTACATCATTTAAGTTCTGCATTTTAAATGGTCAGAGAGTTCTGAATTATTTATTTCTGTAACCTTCTTTCTTCAGGTAAGTTTGAACTTTCTGTACCAAACACTCAACCTTCAGACAGTGGAACAGATTGATGTTTTTTTCTTGAGAGAGGTTTTCATTGATATACTGTACTGTTTTTTTGTTTACAGTAGGAACCAGTTTTCCTCTGTGGCAGTAATTCTCGTAAGAGGTTCTGATTGGACACCAGTGACAGACCTAGGAAGCGAAGAAACAGATCCAGGTGTCCATTTTGACTTTGTAAGGTCTTGTTCACCGTATTCTTCAGGAACTCAGACATGGTGGACTTGTTGAACAGATTAGACGGACCAGAGGTTTGTGGTTCTGGTACTTTTTTGTTGATGAAACAGAGAAATATAAATAAAGCAACTTAGAACTCCTGAACACTCAGATGTATGAAGCTGAAAACCTTGCTCAGTTGAAGTTTGGATTGCTGTTTGAAGATTTGGGTACAAACTCCTGAGTACACTGCTGCTTCATTTATAACATCAGTCCCACGTTCCCTTAGATCTTCCTCATAGAAGATCAGGTTTCCTTTCTCTAGCTGTTGGAAAGCCAGTTTTTCCAGGGCCAGAACACGCTCTCTGATCTGCTGAAGATCCAGCTCACAGTTCTTCTGGTATTTTTTGGTTCTTGTGTTTGATCTGAAAGATCAGGAGTCAGAGTTTTAGGGACTTCTTTCTGAAATATTCTCAAAATTTTCCTCTTTCTGAAGATTACTGAACCCTCGTTCCTCTGTTACCTGATCTACACTCTCAGGAGGAATCTGATTGACTGCTCCTGGTCGAGAGGTGATCCAGATGAGAGTAGAGGGAAACAGGTTCCCTTTAATGAGGTTGGTTAGCAGGACATCTACTGAAGCTGATTTTGTTACATCACAGAAAATCTGATTGTTCTGGATGTTCAGAGGAAGTTGACACTCATCCAGACAATCAAAAATGAACAGAACTTTAAATCCCAGTTTATTGATTGAAATTCTCTTATTTCTGGGTGAAAGTACTGCAGAAGCTTGACTGAGATTCTTCTGCTTTAATAAATTCAGCTCTCTAAAGTAAAGTGGAAATATGACGGTTACATCCTGATTCTTTTCTCCTTCAGCCCAATCCAGAATGAACTTCTGCACTGAGGTGGTTTTTCCAATTCTAGCAACTCCTTTAGTCAGTACAGTTCTGATGTCTGGCTCTTTAAACAGGTCACTACTTTTGATGGGGATCTCCTGAGTTGCTGATCTACTGGATGCTGCTTCAATTTCTTTAACCTCATGTTCATGTTCACCCCTTTGTGATGTAGAGCTCTTTGTAAATCTTATTTAGAAGTGCTGAACTTTCAAACTGTGAGGTTCCTTCATTAATTATTTTATACATATTTTTCTTAGTATGGGTTTTATTTTTTTCTGATACGCAGAAATCTTCTCTAATAAACTGAAGAACACAAACAATATTTTACTGTATGATCAATAAACACATTAATAAATAAAAACAAATAAAAACATTAATACTGAGCAAGAACATTAAATCAGCAAGAACATTAAAGCTTTTATGATCATCTCCATGAGTTTTTACTAAATGACTGTTGAAGAGCTGACAGTAGATAAACTGATCTATGAACCAGTTCCTCTAAAGTTAAAGTGATGTACTAGTTCCATGGTTCAGGGTTCTTACTGTAGTGTGGTAGCTAGGTTCATCTGGTTCATGTTCTTCAGGACCTGCAGTGTGATTTTCAAAAATCCTTCTCTGATACTCAGATCTTCCTCACTCTTCTTCTCAGTGCATGATGGGTAATCTGAACTTAGCACCTTCATGAACTTCTTCAGTTCATTCTTTAACAGAGTGATGAGTTTACTGTTGAGTTCCTGGTGAGGAATAAACAGCAGCAGTTAAACCTTTAAACAAATAAGCCACTGTGCCAAAACTTTTTGTTTAAATTTTTGTTTAATTAATCTGATGTTTCTCTGTATTTATTTCATATAAAGCCGTTATAGTTTTGAGTTTATATTACAATAAATTATATGGTGCAGAACTCTGACAGTTCTGCACCATATAACCAAAATAACCAAATCTCTTTTCTTGTATTATTAGATCTTAGTGCAGCCTTTGACACTATAGACCATAACATCTTAGTTGATAGATTAGAAAACACTGTGGGCATTACAGGATCTGCACTTCAGTGGTTTAAATCCTACCTGACAGATCGATATCAATTCACCTGTGTTAACAACCAATGTTCTGATCTCGCCAAAGTTAAATATGGTGTCCCACAAGGGTCAGTTCTGGGTCCACTCCTATTTGCATTATATATGCTTCCATTGGGATCAATTATTCGTAAACATGGAATCAGTTTCCACTCATATGCAGATGATACACAGTTATATGTTTCAGCTAACCNCCACAAGGGTCAGTTCTGGGTCCACTCCTATTTGCATTATATATGCTTCCATTGGGATCAATTATTCGTAAACATGGAATCAGTTTCCACTCATATGCAGATGATACACAGTTATATGTTTCAGCTAACCCTAATGATGCTCGTTCAGTCAGTAAGCTCGAGGACTGCATCCAAGATATTAAAATGTGGATGTCAAAAAACTTCCTACTGCTAAATTCTGATAAAACAGAGTTTCTGATTGTTGGACCCAAGGACAAAATTAACAAAGCCTCAAACACTATGTTAAACCTTGATAACTCTTTAATTAGACCCAGTTCATCTGTGAATAATATCGGTGTCATTATTGATTCAGATCTCTCCTTTACAGAGCACATTAGCAATATTACTAGAATTGCATTTTTTCACCTTCGTAACATTTCAAAGCTACAAAATATCCTTTCCCTCCAAGATGCAGAAAAACTAATTCATGCTTTTATTACCCCAAGGTTAGATTATTGTAATTCACTTCTGACAGGATGTTCGAATAAATCATTACAGAAATTACAACTTGTGCAAAATGCTGCAGCTAGAGTTTTAACTAAAACCAGAAAGTTTGACCATATCAGTCCTGTGTTATCAAACTTGCACTGGCTACCAGTTAAGTTTCATATTGAGTACAAAATTTTATTAATAACATATAAAATTCTACATAATCAGGCTCCACAGTATCTGAGTGAGCTGATTCAATTGTACAAGCCAACACGTGAGCTCCGATCTCAAGGTGCTGGTCTACTCTTAGCTCCTAGAATAAATAAAATTACTGCTGGTGGAAGAGCATTCTCCCACAAGGCTCCTCAACTTTGGAATAGCCTTCCAGGTACCGTTCGTGATTCTGAATCACTATTAATCTTTAAGAATAAATTAAAGACACATTTATTTAATCTTGCGTTTAATTAATCCCCTGTAGACAAAGATGTAGATCTCAGGCTTGGCTGTGCTGGGGGGTAATCTGGGATCAGTGTATGCTGGCGTTTCACAGCTTCACCCACCTCATCATTAATGGGGGGAGGGGGGTGGCACTGCAATGATGCTGTTCCGGGGCGCCATCTCATCTATGTAGAGAATGCAGTATCTGCCTCTTTTAGTTATGCTGCTCTAGTCAGTGATGCCGGAGTCACATGCTGCACTGTGTCAATGAATTAGTTATTAATTAAATGCCGTGCTTTATTATTAGCTCTAACTGCCTTCCTTGTCTGTTTCTTTTGAGGTGTGACCGGCTTCCTGGAGATCTTCATCCATGGCTCTGCTGACGAACACTGATGGAAACTGAATATCCATTGGACTGGCGGTCCTGCAGGACGCCCCCTTAATGGACTCACTTATAGTTTTCCAGTTTTTAGTTTTTCAATTTGTTAAATGTCTCTCATGGCTGTCCTACATTGTTGTTGCTGCCTGGCCGCTCAAGGAGGATGAGTCCCCCACTGAGTCTTGGTCCTCCCAAGGTTTCTTCCTTGAATAACAACAGAAAAGGGAGTTTTTTCTTGCCACTGTCGCTTCGGCTTGCTCTTTGGGGGTTTAAAGGCTTTTCATTCTGTAAAGCTGCTTTGTGACAATGTACTGTTGTAAAAAGCGCTATATAAACAAATAACTTGAACTTGAACTTACAGAGTTACTGTACTGTACACTGATACAGATAAATCTCATACATGGAAAAAAATTATTAATGATTCTATTTTAATAATTAATTTATTTCATTAGGGGATTCTGTGAAAAACTAATACTTTCTATACTTACCTCAGATCAGAAGACATGGCTCCTTGTTTAAAGTGTATTGGATAATCCATGGACTGGTCACTTTTCATGGAGACACCGCTGAGTTCAGGTAAATCTGACCTCTTACCCTGAATCAGACTTAACCACACCAAACATTACAAAAACATTACAGATCTCCATCTTCCTCATGATAGTCTGTTTATGAATCTAATCAGAGTTGCTATACTAGAAAACCATGTTTTTCTTACTTCTCCTCTTTCTTGGTGTTTAGTTTACCATAGTACCACATACTATTACTCATTTTGGAGGCAATCTTTCCTTCCACATATTAGAACCTGAACACACACATGTAGAGAAATGATCCTTGTATGAACTGTATGCCGAACCTTAACTGTATGATCATAAAGATTATAAAGTTTCTATTTAAAAGAGTTTAAGGTTTAAGATCCTAAGATTGTTAATATTAGCGTAATTAATATTAATTTGCAAAATAAAAAGCAGCAGAATAAAGCTTTAGGGCGTTAGTTCGGGAAAATGAAATACAGCATATGACTTGAAGCTGATAGTAGATGTAGGAAGAGTTTACACTGCATGGATTCAACTAAATCTAGTTCATATCACACTTGACAGTAGCTCGTGGAGCATCTGTCTAATACAGTGGTTCTTAAACTTTTTAGACCAAGTACCACCCATTATCAAACCAAAATTTTTAAGTGCGACCTATGTTATTCATCACTGAACAAAATAAGGCAAACATCAATCAGGTGTATATTAAAGCAATAAGGTACAAGAGCGTGTGGCAGTATTGTAAATATATCACAAAAAATGTGTTATTGAGCGCCATGCGCAGTGGAGTACAGTTACGCCTTTTTCCCGTGATTTATTCACAATAATACACAACCTATGGTGGCTTAGTGGAAAACATGACTCTCAGCGCTTCAAGTTCGACTCCTGATGAATTTGCATGTACTTCCCATGTCTGCATGGGTTTCCTCAGGGTTCTCCAGTTTCCTCCTATAGTCCAAAAAAGCAAAATGCTTCAATTGAAAACATTGAATTGCAAAAATTGAATGCTTTAAATTGCCTTTTATACTGAATGTGTTTGTATGTATGTCTGTGTGATTTAGTACCCAAAACTTTCTTCACTGAATGGGCATGGGGAACCCCCAACGCATGATCCTAATAAAGGTTTATGTGGAAGATAATAAAAAAGCATTGAATACACAACTTTGTGTCTCATTACTTTTATAAAACCGTCACAAACACTATAATGAAAAGTAAGGTTTGATTCATAAATGCGTTTATTGAAAACCAAAACGCTAATAAACCTTTGTTATATGTATACTAATAAACGTTAATAGACTTTTGCGATCTGTTTTTTTTTTTTTTTTGAACGCTGATCATGTTTCCAGTTTGTATAACAATCAAATAATTATTTAAAACAATTACAGAATGCAGTTATAAAATATATTGATTCTCTTTCTCTCTGTAACCTGAAGATACCAGAAAATAAAACATGGTGGAAACCGGATGCATCATTTGTTTTGAAGCATTACCGTCCTAATCGTGCTTTCAAACACACATCCATGATGCATTTTATTATTACGTTAAATAAACTTTACATTTATTATCTGATTTATTAAGTACCACGACGTTATCATGATAAATTAATCGATGATCCTGATAAAGTAAACAAATATCCAGTTAATCTGATCATTATTTCATTTATAACACGATAAAGGTGGGACATTTTACTTCCAAAGAACGCAGTATGACAAAGATACTAAAGCCTGTTATTTGTACTAAAGTAATAAAAGTGATAAACATTTCGGTACAAATACAAAACATTACCATCATATATATTTAAATTTATTCACCGTGTTTTTAATAAACACGTTTTTTTTTTTTTTGTCCTTTTACACAACACAAACTGCTTTCACTTTTACTTTAAAGACTGGAGTATGACGCATGCGCAGTGTGAACAGTTCGCGTGTCAGTATCAGGAAAACAGCGCTAGCCCATTAGAGGTGCTAGTTTCTGTTAGTGGTGGGCTATAAGATACTTAAGTTTTTAGGTCTTAAGCTTTACTTAAGATTTTTTAAAAGAGGATAAGTAAATCGCTCAAATCTATACAGATACTTGTTAATATTTAAGATTTATAGACAAAACATTGTAAGTGACAACAAAATACTTTATTATCAAAGTCAACCTTTCATCCCACAGTCCAAACACATGGATCAAGTCAATTGAATCCTCTAAATTACCCCATATAGAGTGTGTTTTTATGTGTCTGTGTGAGTGAGTGTATGTCCAGCGATAGATTGACGTCCTGTCCTGTGTATATCTGCCCAGCGCCCGAAACGTTCTCCCCTGGATGGGCATGGGGAATAACCCCCGCGACCCTGGTAGAGGGTAAAGCGGAAGATTAATGGATAATGGCTGGATGGATAATTGTGGTGAATGAAAAACCCTGACGGTTCAGACCTTGAATCTGTTTCATGTGCGTTGTCTGATTTATTTAAGGGAAATTAATAAAATAAAACTCATTTATTTATTTTTATTTAATAATGATTGTTGATGTTTAGCAGAATCCCAATATGGGAACCTATGGGTTCTCCGGGTTCCTCTCACTGTTTAAAAATATGGATCAAGGTCAACTGAATTCTCCAAATTGCCCCATATAAAGTGTGTTTATGTGTGTGTCTGTGTGAGTGAGTGTGTGCCCAGCGATAGATTGGTGCCCTATCCTGGGTGTATTTGCCCAGCACCCGAAACGTTCTCCCCTGGATGCGCATGGGGAACCCCCCCGTGACCCTATTATAGGATAAAGTGGAAGATAACGGATGGATTATATGATATAGTTGATCAGATTAAATGATTATATGGCATCTACATTTTTATTCATGTATTTTACGTTAACTAGGGGATCAAATGATTTGGTTTTTTTCTTTTTAATTGATTAATAAATTCTTTATTCATTATTTTTCATTCAATCCCCTACTTGGGTCATGGTGGGGTTCCCCATGGTTATCCACGGGAGAACCTTTTGGGTGCTGGGCAGATACACCCAGGACAGGAGGCCAATCTTACTCTCCCTCTCTCCCTCTCACACACACACAGACTAAATAGGGGCAATTTTGAGTAGTCAGACCTTGAATCCATGTTTTGGACTGTGGAAGGAAACCAGAGAGCCCAGAATAAACCCACGCAGACAAGAGGAGTACAAGGAAACTCCTGCCCAGATTGGGATTCCCTGTGTGTTGTCAGCTCTTCACCCATGCATCCGCTGAAGCACTACGGCTATGATGATTACTGGATGGAAGCTGGATCTCTATTAGACGATGCCCTCAATGGACTTATATAGTTTTCCCATTGTTAAATACGGTCACATGATCATCACACAATCTGTACATAACTATATATTATTCTCATCATCTGTATGTAATTATGCAATGTCTTGTGGTTTATTATTTGTTCATTTGTTTTGAAAATGTATTTAGTATTATTCTGTATATAAGCTATACCTTGTTTTGTTCTGCTGTTTGTTAGTTCTATAATGTGATGTGTATATATATATATATATATATTACCACCGGGACACGCCCCCTCCAGAACAATCAGACGTTTAACACAAGGTGCAAAAAGCCTGTATATATTATATATATACAGGCTTTTTGCACCTTGTGTTAAACGTCTGATTGTACTGGAGGGGGCGTGTCCTGGTGGTAACATTTAAAAGTCGGCAAGGACAACGACAAGGCAGCCAAGGACATCTCTAAGTAGTCAATCCATTTTTTTAATCCATTTTTTTACCCATTCACACCTTTCTCTTTAGCATGTGTTTTCAGTTCATCCCTGTTATTTCCTCCTCACACAGACGCTCCTTTCCTCAGAGGAGAAGGCGCACTCTTGCACACCTGCGAACTCTGCAGCAGGTGAATACAAGCGAACCCTTCACCTTCTCTGCAGGTCTATGGAATTGTCAGTCTGCCACCAAGAAATCTGATTCCATTCCTGCCTTTGCCACGCATGCTGGTCTTCAGGTTTTAGCCCTCACTGAGACGTGGATTCGTCCCGAGAATTCCGCGACTCCAGCTGCCCTTTCAACGAATTTCCACTTCTCTCACTCTCCTCGTATCTCACCTCACCCGCAAATGGAAATTCTCTCCTCTTACACTTTTATCAAACACTGTCTCATTCGAATTCCATGCACTGACAATCACTGAACCGGTTAAATGTCATTTTCTTGTCATCTATCGCCCCCCAGGTCAACTAGATAACTTTGTCAAGGAATTTGACATGTTATCATCATCTCTCCCAGATGTTGGTTGTCCTCTTGTTGTCCTCGGCGATTTCAACATTCACTTAGACCGACCATACGCCACTGAGTTTCTCCAGCCTGGACCTCCATCTACTTCGCACCTCAGCTACCCACTGGGCTGGCCACCAGCTCGACCTCATCATGACGCGCTCTTGTCTTTCTTCAGACATACACATCACTCCACTTCATGAATCAGACCACTTCTTCATACAGTTCTCTGTCTCTCTTCCACCTACTCCCGTGTTTATCAGTAAAACATCTCAGATACGTTACAATCTTATCGCTCTCTCTAATACACTCTTTTCCGACTTGGTTACAGATGCCCTTCCTAGCATCGGTAACTTCTTAACCCTTGACACCAACACTGCATCAAACACATTCTGCTCCACCTTAGCTTCATGTCTTGATCTGGTCTGTCCAAAATCCACCAGGAAAACACACAGTTTTCAGTCCAGTCCCTGGCTCACAGAGACGCTTCGGAAGCAACGTACTTCTCTTCGTTCCGCCAAAAGAAAATGGCGTAAGTCCGGTCTATCTTCAGATTTAGAAACCTACCAGTCCTCACTTGCCACTTTCTCGAAAAAAAGTCCAAGTTAACAAATATCTCAGATGCCCGCACCTTATTCAGTACCTTCAACTCACTACTTACTCCTCCCTCTCCCCCTCCTAAAACTTCTCTGTCAGCTGATGTCTTTGCAACTTTTTTTACAGAAAAGATTGAGGGCATCAGCAAACTCTTTCATACTCACCATCCCCACAACACTACATCTCACACATCCAGCCATCCAACCCTCTACTCCTTCTCCCCTGTCACAGAATCTGACGTCTGCAAAATTCTCCTTGCCAGTAACCCAACTACTTGCCCCCTTGATTCCATTCCATCCCACCTTCTTCAATCCATCGCCTCCTCCATCACACCAGCTCTGACACACATCATAAACTCCTCCCTCACGTGTGGGACTTTTCCAAATTGCTTCAAACAAGCCATAGTCAAACCCCTACTCAAAAAACCTACACTCAACTTGAACGGGTGGTATCCACACAGGTCTCCAAATTTTTTAATCAGAACAATCTCCTTGATCCCAATCAGTCCGGTTTTAGATGTGGTCACTCCACGGAGACAGCATTACTCTCTGTGATTGACTCACTTAAAACTGCCAAAGCCAAATCTCAATCCTCTGTCCTCATTTTGTTAGACCTTTCTGCAGCATTTGATACAGTAAATCATCAGATTCTACTGTCAACTCTAGCCGAATTAGGCTTTTCTGATACGACACTTGAATGGTTTCGATCCTACCTCACAGGAAGGACCTTTAAAGTGTCATGGAATGGGGAGATCTCTAACTCTCACCAAGTGCGCACTGGTGTGCCTCAGGGCTCTGTATTTGGTCCTCTCCTCTTCTCACTATACATGACATCACTGAGCACAGTCATCCAGGCGCATGGTTTCTCTTACCACTGCTATGCTGATGACACTCAGCTTCATCTGTCTTTTGCCCCTGACGACACCACCATCTCAAATCGGGTATCTGCCTGCCTCATCGACATATCTGTTTGGATGAAGGCCCGTCATCTCAAATTAAACTTAGAAAAAACAGAGCTTCTCATTATCCCAGATAAACCCTCAATCCATCACGACCTGACCTTCCAAATTGATGGCTCCACAATCTCCCCAACTGATTCGGTCCGGAACCTTGGCTTCACAATAGACTCCCACCTTAAACTCTCTGATCATGTTATCAAAACTGCCCGTTTCTGTAGATTCCATCTTTACAACATAAGGAAGATCAGACCCTTTTTGACTGAACATGCTACCCAACTGCTTGTTCAAGCCCTAGTCCTATCCCGGCTCGATTATTGTAATGCGCTACTTGCCGGTATCCCAGCTTCCACAATCCGACCTCTTCAACTAATTCAAAACTCTGCAGCCCGACTTGTGTTTAACAGGCCCAAGCGAACTCATGTCACTCCTTTACTCACTTCCCTCCATTGGCTCCCTGTAGCTGCTCGCATTCGGTACAAGTCACTGATTCTGGCATACAGAACCATTTCTGGACCTTCCCCTCCTACCTTCACTCCATCTTTTCAAAATACACTCCAACCCATTCTTTTCGCTCCAGCGATGATCGCCGACTGGCGATTCCACCTCACCGAGGAGTTAATTCGCACTCCGTGGCGTTCACCACTGCAAAATGGTGGAATGTTCTTCCCAATTCTGTCCGTAAGGCAGAATCACTAAACAGTTTTAAAAAACTACTGAAGACGCATCTCTTTAACAAATACCTGTTGTAATAAAAAAAAAAAGGGGGGGGGGGCGTGTGCCGCAGCATTGAATAACAATCAGGTTTGATGAAGTTACAGTATAGTTGGTTTTGTTCATGGCTTCTGACTTGTAATATTCTCATTTGTAAGACGCTTTGGATAAAAGCGTCTGCTAAATGACTAAATGTAAATGTACATGTAAAAAGCATGAAATACACAAAATAAGCCTGAAAAACGTTTTAAAAACACATTAAATAAGCAGGAAACCTGTAAAATGTACAGAAAACGTGCAAAAAATATGAAAAACGGATAAAAACGTGGGGAATGCACAAAAACACACAACATGTAAAAAGCATGAAATACAAGAAATAAGCCTGAAAAACGTCTAAAAAACAGAATAAATGAGCAGGAAACCTGTAAAATGTACAGAAAATGTGCAAAAAATATGAAAAACAGACAAAAACGTGGGGAATGCACAAAAACACACAACATGTAAAAAGCATAAAATACACAAAATAAGCCTGAAAAACGTCTAAAAAACACAATAAATGAGCAGGAAACCTGTAAAATGTACAGAAAACGTGCAAAAAATATGAAAAACGGACAAAAACGCGGGGAATGCACAAAAACGCACACCATTCACAGACAACATGTAAAAAGCATGAAATACACAAAATAAGTCTGAAAAACGTCTAAAAAAACAGAATAAATGAGCAGGAAACCTGTAAAATGTACAGAAAAGGTGCAAAAAATATGAAAAACAGACAAAAACGTGGAGAATGCACTAAAACACACCAGTAAAAAGCATGAAATACACAAAATATGCCTTAAAAACG
>JAFMOD010001281.1:54366-76591 GCA_019802435.1 Corydoras maculifer | reverse complement strand
CACACACACACACACACACACACACACACACACACACACACACACACACACACACGGTCTCCTGGGGTGATGTGCTAGCAATTAGATAGTAGAAATGAAAAGCAGTCTGGTTTCATAAGACAACGAATAGAAATTAATTACTCCAGAAGACATTTCTTTGGTGTGCTCGATGTAAAACTGTGTGGTTATGTCTTGGCACAAGGGGAAGGGATCATCTTTCTTGTGAATGCTCATCAGATTAAATCTCTGGTAATAAAACTTACAGTGGAGTTCTAATGAAAAGACACTTAACCTTTATACCTCGCACTAGTCTAGTTAACAAGATGTTGTACTTACCTTGTAAATAGTCAGCCAGATCTCCACCATTACAGTACTGTAACAACACATAAAGGAACTACACTGTTACCAGAATAAATCACTTTAATCTGTTAATTAATGCAGATTAACAAATCACAATGTGTTTAAAAATGTCCATCAGCTAAGAAATTAAATTCATCTCATTATTTTCGGCTTGTCTACTAGGGTCTTGGGGTCCCATCCCTAAGTAAACTTTCTGAGTGCTGGGCCAATACACCAATAAGCTATTACTGGGCGGGCACACACACACACACACACACACACACACTATAAAGGGGCAATTTAGATAGGGGCAGCCTTAAATTCATGATTTTGGACCGTAGGAGGATCAGGATTCAAACTTAGATACCCAGTGCAGCTGGGAGGGGAATGTGCTAACCACTAAGCCACCATGTTGCATGGCAGAAAATATAAATAATAAAAATAAAATAAAATCATGTCGTGGGCAGCACGGTGACTTAGTGGTAAGCATGTTCTCCTCTCAGCACTAGGGATTTCCGGTTCGAATCCCAATCTGGGTGGAGTTTTCATGCTCTCCCCGTGTCCGCGTGGGTTTCCTCCGGGTTCTCCGGTTTCCTCCCACAGTCCAAAAACATGACTCAAGGTCAATTTAATTCTCCAAAATTGCCCCATATAGAGTGTGTCTGTGTGAATGAGTGCTCAGCGATAGAATTGCGTCCTATCCTGGGTCTATCTGCCCAGCGCCTGAAACGTTCTCCCCTGAATGGGCATTGGGGAACACCCCCCCCCCCCGTGACCTTAATAGAGGATAAAACGGGAGACAAAGGATGGAAATTCATGTCTTAGCCTTTTTTATGCCTTAGTTATTAAAAGAATAATAACACAAATGCTGTTCACTACTTAAATAATTACATAATCTGCACATTGGTGCCCTGCACTCTTAATGCGGCCCGGCCACTGAGCCTCGGTCCTCACAAAGATTCTTCCTTTAAAACCCTCCTTTGTCCCTGCCCCTTTAGCTTGCTCTTTGGGAATTCAGGTTTAGAACTTGGATAAGATGATTTAAGACAATGTACTGAGACAATGTGAAAAGCAATATATATAAAGAAATGAACTTGACATGTAAATGTATGAAATGGAACTTAAAATCTGAGGTTGCTCCTGTGTGTATGAAATGTCTAATTATTCCAATACAGTACAGATCTGTACCGAACTGTCAAAGACTCTAATTGGATGGACAGTGTTGCTTCATCCACCACACAGCCCAGCTCTGGCCTACTTTAACTTCAAGTTCAGGTTCTTCAGGTTCTTGAATATGCTTTATGTGGGACACACTTTAAGCATAGCAAGAGCATTAATCATGCAGTAACAACACGGTTATGTAAACAGGACAAGAGCTGAAAACATCAGGGACACATACATGTTCCCTGGTGTAAGGATGAAGCTACATGTTGATGGAGGAGAGCATGTGAGGAACCAAGGAGGGGATGGGGTAGAAACATTAATCTATATTCAATTATATGAATTTGGTTTTAGTAGATGCTTTTATTCAAAGCGACTTACAAAGGGAGCACAGGGTTGACCACAGCATCCCTGCAGAAACGGGGTTAAGGGCCTTGCTTAAGGACCCACAGCAGTAACTTCAGTGGACGTGGGATTTGAACCCACAACCTTCAGATTGATGGCCCAACATCCTAACTATGCATATAGTTATTGATTGCCATTAAATTTCTCATTTTTAAATGAACATTCATTCATTCATTCATTATCTCCCGCTTATCCTCTATTAGGGTCGTGGTGGGGTTCCCCATGCCCATCCAGGGGAGAACGTCTCGGGCGCTGGGCAGATAGACCCAGGACAGGGGGCCAATCCATCGCTGGGCACACACTCACTCACACAGACACACTCTATATGGGGCAATTTGGAGAACTCAATTGACTTGATCCATGTTTTTGGACTGTGGGAGGAAACCGGAGAACCCGGAGGAAACCCACGCAGACACAGGGAGAACATGGAAACTCCACCCAGATGGGGATTCGAACCGGGAATCCCTAGCGCTGAGAGGCGAACGTGCTAACCACTAAGCCACCGTATTCGTATTTTAATTTCTGGGGGCGGCACGGTGGCTTAGTGGTTAGCATGCTCTCCTCTCAGCACTAGGGATTCCCGGTTCGAATCCCCATCTGGGTGGAGTTTCCATGTTCTCCCCGTGGGTTTCCTCCGGGTTCTCCGGTTTCCTCCCACAGTCCAAAAACATGGATCAAGTCAACTGAGTTCTCCAAATTGCCCCATATAGAGTGTGTATGTGTGAGTGTCTGTGTGAGTGTGTGCCCAGCGATAGATTGGGCATGGGGAACCCCCTGCGAACCTAATATAGGATGAAGCGGAAGATAATGGATGGATTGATTTTAATTTCTGTCATGGCCACATATGCTGTTATTACACTTCAATTAATTTCCAGTATATGTATCAGCTTAAGACACTATGCTAATCGTGTACAGTGAAGATGTAATCAGGCCTGTTTTGCAGCCAGTTTCTGGACACCTTGCAGTCATTGAGGTTTTTTTTTATTTTATTTTTTTTTAATAAATATTGTGTCAATTGTAAGGTCATCTATCAAAGCTTAAGCATGGCTGAAATTAATACAACAGGGCAGTGATTGCCTATATAGTTACAGTATAGTTGGTTTTCTTCTTAACTTCTGACTTGTAATGTTCTCATTTGTAAGTCGTTTTGGTTATTTTGTTTGTGTGTTTGGGTTTTAGCGCCGTATCAGCACGCTGGGGCTATTTATACGGCGGTACATAGGTTGTGTTTCTGGTCTATCTTGGTATGGCCTATATCTGGTCCTTCAAATGTAGATGTGTCAGGTAATTCAGTATTTTCCCTGGTTCTGTGGTCTTGAGTGGGTTTTGGGTATTGTTAGTAGTGAAGTATTTCAGTCTTTCTGGTTGTAGTGTTGGGCAGTCCATCAGTATGTGTCTTATTGTAAGTGTGGCTTTACATAGATGGTAGGTAGGTGCGACTTCCCCTTTAAGCAGATGTTTGTGTGTTAGCTTGGAGTGTCCAATGCGGCATCTTGTAATAGTGGTTTAATTTGCACGATCATCCATTCTAGTGTAGGATTTTCCTACTTTTGGCTCAACTTCAGTTTGTTTTGTGTGTTGTTGTTCCATTCATTTTGCCATTTGTTTTTAACGTGTGATGAGATTTTTGGGAATGCGTCTGTAGAGGGGCAGAGTCGGGTGGTGATCTCCTCTTCCGTTGATGTTCTTCGTTTTGGTTAAAAGCGTCTGCTAAATGATTAAATGTAAATGTAAACAACATACTTCGAATGCAGGAAAACCGCTATCAATGCTGATTCCAAATATGGGGATTACACAAGAATCAGCTTGCTTCACGGTTATCTTATCAGCAGACACCCACGTTAAGGACAGGTCAGATATAAAAGTTCAGGAAAGTGTTTTTCAGAATGATATTTTTAGGTGTTGGGGCTGACGGCTTAGCTACCACAGAGTTGAGCAATCCCGGAGTCACCTTATACTGAACCATGTGATTTAAACCTTTATATGAACAACAACAACAACAACAACAGAGGGGACAGAGGAGAGAAAGAATACAAATGACTCACCTCCATTACAAGAAACACAAAATTGGGAGTTTCCTGAAAAACAGAGATAACGGAATTGTATGAATGAAGATATTAATATTGTTCAGGATATTGACTGGAAGGCGAAAGCAGGAAATGACATGGATTAGAATAGAGGAATATATAAATAATCTTCGATTCATAACAGAAAACATGGCAAGCCGATCGGTGCATTGTTCCTTTGTACTCAGTGTACTCAGTGTGCTGTTGTTCATCCCATGAGCCGGCATTAGTGGTCGACAGTCTAATTAAAATCTCTCAAAAGGGAGCCGGTATGCCAGAAGGTCACACATGAGGCTGATACTGTTGGTGAAACATCTGATTCCTTAAACGCCAGCACACTGTGTAAAATGATCCACCTGGTTTGGCTCCGTCAGTCCGAATGAAAGGAAAGGCGCCATGATGAGAGGTTCTTTTTTTTTATTTATTATCTCCCGCTTTATCCTCTATTGTGGTCACAGTGGGGTTCCCTATGCCCATCCAGGGGAGAACTTCTCGGGCGCTGGGCAGATAGACCCAGGACAGGGTGCCAATCCTTCGCTGAGCACACACTCACTCACACGTACACACTCTATATGGGGCAATTTGGAGAACTCAACTGACCTTGATCCATGTATTTGGACTGTGGGAGGAAACCAGAGAACCCGGAGGAAACCCACGTGGACACGGGGAGAACATGGAAATTCCACCCAGATGGGGATTCGAACCGGGAATCCCTAGAGCTGAGCGGCAAACGTGCTAACCACTAAGCCACCGTGCCGCCCTGAGAGGTTCTTGTTTTACGAATTTATTGCACAATCTGTATATAAAAAGCTCGGATGACCCAGCTGCTGTTTTATTTCTGGAAGTTCACACAGTCTCACACAAACAATGTTGCGTGCCAAACCTTTGGATAATCATTTGGCTACCCACAATCCACTTCAGCTGAGAAAAGAAGCTACTAAAGTCTTCAACTTTAAAGCATAAAAGTTGAAGTTTATACATATGAATCAATCAGACATCACAGATGTAGATGAGTGTCCTTCCTGCTCTGAACTCTCTGCATTGGGTGGTGGGAATACAACCCCGGGAAGGTAATTCATAAGAAAAACACCGCGTTTCTTAGTTATAGGAATGAGACAATTTAAATCGTGATTTTAAAAAATTGTTACAATGAATTAATCGTAAGAGCACCTTAACATCGCCATGACGACATTCATGAAAAATAAGTATTATGCCGGAACTTTGGATCAAGTGGTAGAAAATAATGTTGGTGTGTAGTTTTCTTTCCACATCAATATTAAAGAGACAGACGTTTTATTCATTTTCACAAAATGGGCCACCATTATATATATATATATTAATTTATTCATTATCTCCCGCTTATCCTCTATTACGGTTGCGGTGGGGTTCCTCATGCTCATCCAGGGGAAAAAGTTTCGGGCGCTGGGCAGATAGACCCAGGACAGGGCACCAATCTATCGCTGGGCACACACTCACTCACACAGACACACTCTATATGGGGCAACTTTGAGAATTCAATTGACTTGATCCATGTTTTTGGACTGTGGGGGAAAACCGGAGAACCCCTATATTATATATATATATATATATATATATATATATATATATATATATATAATGCAAAAAAATGCATTTAAAGTGAATTGAATGCTCCAAATTGCCCCATTTACAGTGTGTATGTGTCTGTGTAAGTGAGTGTACTTAACAATAGATTGGCGCCCTGCCCTGGATGTATCTGTCCCAGCCCCCAATACGTTCTCCCCTGGATGGGCATAGGGAACCCCCGCGACCCTAGTAGAGGATTAAGTAGAGGATCAAAGTGGAAGATAATGGAGGAATGACTGAATTTTCACAAAATAATTGAATATTCTATATTAATCTTCAGCAAATATTTTTTCTGATAAATGTTATTTTATGTTTGCAGTAAATAAATAACAGAAGAAACCGTGCATTGTTCCTGTGATTTCTGGCACTGTTTTGGTAAATTTTATTATTGCACAATAATAATAATAATAATAATAATAATAATAATAATAATAATAATAATAATAATAATAATTTCACTATTATAGACAATAATCGTACCATCAAAATCTGTATTCGTCTCAACCGTAGTCAGTGATTATATAAAAGATCAGATTTAAGGGAGTGAGAAAGGGTAAAGCCTTATGGGAAAAAATAACAGAATCTAAGAAACTGGTTCAACTTAAAACACCAAAACCACTGCATTAAAACAATGATAAATCTATAATCTGCAAGTCTAATACTACGATTTTCAACATATTGACAAGCGTGTAAATGATGCACAGAGCAGCAGACATGCAGTTGTCTGTGAGACCTTTAGATCGAGCGTGGGTTGTGGAAAAATGGCAAAGCTTCAAGCACAACAAGCCCAGAATGACATGCCGTCCACATACAAAAACAACTCAGCCTGCATCTCACTGCCATCATTTTTATTTGGTTCTTTTGTTTTTGGCAGAGGCAGTGCTCTTGGGCACGGACCCATTAATGAAGTTAGAGCACGGTGCAGCAGCACTTCACTGAATTACATAAACAATAAAATAGCCAAACTTAAAATCGCTGTGATTTATATACAAAGCAGAACAGACCAGACAAATCTAAATGTCATAACATCTTGTGTTAAAATAAGCCATTTGGTTCAGATAGTCATTTATTAAGTAGAATATTTCATTATAATAATAATAAAAATAATAACACAATCATTAAGAACATATTCTGTTACATCACTGAAGGCAATTAGGGTTGTGTTTTTAGAACATTGTGTCAACTGTGTAATCTCGAACTTCACATAATGTATGGATCGAGATAAAGGAGGAGTTGTGTTACAGAACGCTACAAGGCACAAACAGTTCTAGAACAGGAACACACACACACACACACACTTGTTTTCCTGCTTTACATAGACCTTCATTCATTTTGTAGTGACCCAAACAACACTCAATACTAAAATACTACTACTCTAACACTAACTATAACCTTCTAACTATACCTCAACAATACTACGATGTAAAAACATGATTTTACTCACACTAAATGGTTTATATTACAATAAAAACATTTCCAACCAGTTTGTGGTCTTCACATGCAAGTGTGTAAACAGGTTTCAGTCCCCACAAAGTTATATATACACCTGTATACACACACACAGAGTAATCTTTAACCATGTACCATCTCTTACCAACAAACAGATTTTACTGACGTACTCAACAGAACATGTTTTGGAGCACATTAATAACTGATGATAGCAAAGCCCTGAGGAGTTCTGTGCACTCTGATACGCTAAGACGTCAAACCTCCTTTAACTGTTGAAGAGAATTACACCATGTCCCAATGTTCAGGTCACAATTTAAACGCATTTCAATATTGTAAATGGTGCAACTGTAACAATGGAAATTTCCCCCTTGGATTAATAAAGTATTCTGATGTTTCTCACATGAACAGCTCTAGAACTTGAGTTTAGTAACGTGGTTAAACTGTATGTATGATAAAATAATCACATCTGTCAGCTCTGAACCTTAAGCTTTACGTGAGGTACTTTGAGGCTGTCAAAGTAGAAGACATTGTGACATGTTCTGTTTTAATTCATTGTGACTACTGAAAACTCACGTTTAAAAGCATTCTTTTGTGCTGCTACATCTCACATTTTATATTTGCTGCTATATTTATATTCATATTTCCAATGGATACTACATTTGATATATATATATATATATATAGTGGCTTAGTGTTTAGCACATTCGCCTCTCAGCGCTAAGGATTCCCGGTTCGAATCCCCATCTGGTGACCCCAATCACAGACCCCAATTACCCTCTTCTTTTAAAGTTATACTTAAATTTAAATTTTAAAGAAGAAAATGAATGATGTGTAAAATATAATAGCATGTACAACTATAATATGAATATAAATAAATATTTATAAGCGGCACAGTGGCTTAGTGGTTAGCATGTTCTCCTCTCAGGGCTAAGGATTCCTGGTTCGAATCCCAATCTGGGTGGAGTTTCCATGTTCTCCCCGTGTCTGCATGGGTTTCCTCCGGGTTTTCCGGTTTCCTCCCACAGTCCAAAAACATGGATCAAGTCAATTGAATTCTCCAAATTGCCCCATATAGAATGCGCCGATGGATTGGCGCCCTGTCCTGGGTCTATCTGCCCAGCGCCCAAGACGTTCTCCCCTGGATGGGCATGAGGAACCCCACCACGACCCTAATAGAGGATAAAGCGGAAGATAATGAATGAATGAACGAATATCACACATCATCTTCCGCTTTATCCTCTATTATGGTCACGGTGGGGGGGGGGGTTCCCCCATGCCCATCTAGGGGAGAACGTCTCGGGCACTGGGAAGATACACCCAGGACAGGGCGCCAATCTATTGCTGGGCACACACTCATACACACAGACAGACAAACACACTCTATATGGGGCAATTTTGGAGAATTCAATTGACTTGATCTGTGTGTTCGGACTGTGGGAGGAAACCGGAGAACCCGGAGGAAACCCACGCAGACACGGGCAGAACATGGAAACTCCACCCAGATGGGGATTTGAACCGGGAATCCCTAGTGCTGAGAGGCGCCACCCTGCTTTACTTCTCTTTAATTAAATAATGAATCTATGATTAGTGGAATTATGAATCATTTTAATAACCAAATAGGAACCCAGTACAAACAACAGAAGTACTGATTTAACTGTTATTAGTGATGATGTGACTGTGACTAAAATTCTAGCACATTTTCTCAACAAATGAAAACATCCAAAAAATTCAGACAGGTTTCAGGACTCTTTACTTTAATTAAAAAGTTTAGTCATTAACATCAGAAACTATGCGTCAAGTAGGTCAAGCTAAGAACACAAGGTGCTTTAAGTTCAATCGTGAGCATGTAAACACAGTGCACTATATCTTTAGCAATCTGCTGCTATGCAATGCATTCCTGAGAAAGTGTGTGAAGCCACTCGGCCCGAAGCCACAGTGTGTGCAGCACTACCGCTGAGAAATCCCTGAAAAGCAACCCCTCCTCCACCTCCCCACACTCTCCCAGCTGGATTCTTTATGTTAACTCCACCTACTGCTTTCCAAGAACTCCAGAGAAACAACAAGGCAACCCTCTGACAGTGAGGACACTGTGTTCTACAGCAGGAAGTTCAGGTTTCTGTAAACACAGCCTTCAGATTCACTGCAACCAATCAAGCCTTTCTATTTATGAATTATATGAACTATATGAATTAAAAAACAACTTAATTTAATTCTTAGTTTTAGTGACTAATGAATACTACATTGTTAAGTTTATGGTTTGATATGATTCAGGTGTAGCAAGGTCCTAAACGAAAAGCAAACCATTTAAAAGGACGGTCATTCATGAGATATTCCTATTCTATATTTTTATAATATTAGATATTACTAGGCGGCACGGTGGCTTAGTGGTTAGCATGTTCTCCTCTCAGCACTAGGGATTCCCGGTTGGAATCCCAATCTGGGTGGAGTTTCCATGTTCTCCCCGTGTCTGCGTGGGTTTCCTCCGGGTTCTCCGGTTTCCTCCCACAGTCCAAAAACATGGATCAAGTCAATTGAATTCTCAAAAATTGCCCCATATAGAGTGTGTCTGTGTGAGTGAGTGTGTGCCCAGCGACGGATTGGCGCCCTGTCCTGGGTCTATCTGCCCAGCGCCCGAGACGTTCTCCCCTGGATGGGCATGGGGAACCCCACCACGACCCTAATAGAGGATAAGCGGAAGATAATGAATGAATGAATGAATAGATATTACTAGTTTAAAACTCCCATTTGTTTGCATTATGGTGATTTTTGCATTCCCGTAATTTCATTTTTAAACTACAAAAACAAAATGCTGGAGTCAGAGAGCACTACACCACCGTGCCGCCCTGCTTTAAATCTCTTTAATTAAATAATGAATCTGCGATTAGTGT
The DNA here is from genome assembly GCA_019802435.1 of Corydoras maculifer. NCBI lineage: Eukaryota > Metazoa > Chordata > Actinopteri > Siluriformes > Callichthyidae > Corydoras > Corydoras maculifer. The sequence goes on along the minus strand of JAFMOD010001281.1, from coordinate 66,678 downwards.
AATTATTCATTCATTCATTATCTCCTGCTTCATCCTCTATTAGGGTCGCGGTGGGGTTCCCCATGCCCATCCAGGGGAGAACGTCTCAGGCGCTGGGCAGATACACCCAGGACAGGTAGCCAATCCATCACTGGGCACACAGTCACTCAAACAGACACACTCTAAATGGGGCAATTTTGGAGAACTCAATTAACTTGATCCATGTTTTTGGACTGTGGGAGGAAACCGGAAAACCCGGAGGAAACCCACGCGGACACGGGTAGAACATGGAAACTCCACACAGATGGGGATTTGAACCGGGAATCCCTAGCGCTGAGAGGCAAACGTGCTAACCACTAAGCCACCCTAGTGTAATTATTAATATTTTTAGTAACCAAATAAGAATCCAGTACAAACCACACAAGTCCTGATTTATCTGTTATTAGTGATGATGTGACAGTGATCTAACACATTCTCTCCATCCATTATCTTTCGCTGTATCCTCTATTAGTGTCGTGGAGGGGAGAACGTCTCAGGCGCTGGGCAGATAGACCCAGGACAGGGTGCCAATCCTTCGCTGAGCACACACTCACTCACACGTACACACTCTATATGGGGCAATTTGGAGAACTCAACTGACCTTGATCCATGTATTTGGACTGTGGGAGGAAACCAGAGAACCCGGAGGAAACCCACGTGGACACGGGGAGAACATGGAAACTCCACCCAGATGGGGATTCGAACCGGGAATCCAAAATCTGTAATAATCTCATCCTTAGTGGGAATTCACGGTTCAAATCCTGATCTATTTTCCATGTTCTCCTCGTGTCCACGTAGGTTTCCTTCCACAGTGCAAAAACACGGATTCAAGGTGAACTGACTGCTCCAAACTGCCCCTATTTTAAGTGCCCCAATATATAGTGTGAGCGAGTCTGTGCTGGTAGTAACTACCCAGCCCCCCAAACATTCCCCCCATCCCTACTATAGAATTAGGTGGAAGATAATTAGATGAATTTAGCTTTTCCTTTAATTTAAGGATTAAGCTTTCTTAATTTAGACACAGACCCCACCCCCAACCGCCACCACTATTAAGTTCCAAGACCCTCCATATGGTTTGTGCTTAAACAGCAGTTATTCAGCTCTTGGCTCAGGCATGTAATTAAAGTCGCAGTGCAGGCAGCTTAATTCAGGAAGAAATGGGAATAAAAGGTACAATTAGTTCTGAAGTTTTATAGGATCACCAGGTTTTGGATGAGCTGTTAATTCAACACTTACAGCTTCTCACAGGTTACCTGGTGACAACATGCATTTAAGTTAGATTTCATTCATTAAAAGGCCATTTCTAAAAGACCTAGAGTAGTGGGAAAAACACAATGACTTTAAATCATGGAGCTTTATTAAAGGAAAGAAAAAGCCAGTGAAGAAGTACTTAAAGGAACCCACAGTTGTTCTTTAAAGTGAGGTTGTACAGGAGATTTTAATGTGTTGTTCTGCAAGATCATAGTACAAATCTTTGTTTCGTTCATGATTTAACTCATATTTAGCAATTTAACTCCACAGTTCATCTGCTGGTATATTTCGGCACATTGGACTTTATTGCTGTGAGGCTATTTTAACCAGTGGGAGGGTGAGGTAGATCAGTGGTTTGGGTGTTGAGCTAACAATCAGAAGGTTGTGGGTTCAAATCCTCAGTCTGTAATGTTGGTCCTTGAGAAAGGTCTTTAACCCTCATTACTCCAAGGATGCTGAAACAACTGAGTTATGAACCCATCCACATCTTCTGCTTTATCCTCTATTAGGGTCGTGGTGGGTTCCCCATGCCCATCCAGGGGAGAACGTCTCAGGCGCTGGGCAGATAGACCCAGGACAGGGCGCCAATCTATCGTTGGGCACACACTCACTCACACAGACACACTCTATATGGGGCAATTTGGAGTATTTAATTGACTTGATCCATGTTTTTGGACTGTGGGAGGAAACCGGAGAACCCGGAGGAAACCCACGTGGACACAGGGAGAACATGGAATTTCCACCCAGATGGGGATTTGAACCGGGAATCCCTGGAGCTGAGAGGCGAACGTGCTAACCACTAAGCCACCGTGCCGCCCCTGATCCCAACCAAGTTGGAATATTTGTAAGTCGTTTTGAATAATTCTTATTGACAAAATGTAAATGTAAAGAAACCCAAAATGCTGCCCTCATCCCACTACTCCAAAACCAAAGCAAGGTGTTTGTAGTCCCATAGTTCTTCCACTTCTAAATCTTTCTCTGAACTCTATTTATTAAAGCAATAAGGCTTGAGAGGGCATGCATTATTCATTCATTCATTATCTTCCGCTTTATCCTCTATTAGGGTCGGGGGGGTTCCCCATGCCCATCCACGTCTCAGGCGCTGGGCAGATAGACCCAGGACAGGGCGCCAATCTATCGTTGGGCACACACTCACTCACACAAACACACTCTATATGGGGCAATTTGAAGAATTCAATTGACTTGATCCATGTTTTTGGACTGTGGGAGGAAACCGGAGAACCTGGAGGAAACCCACGCAGACATGGGGAGAACATGGAAACTCCACCCAGATTGGGATTCGAACCAGGAACCCCTAGTGCTAAGGGGAGAACATGCTAACCACTAAGCCCGGTTCGGTAGACCCTTTAAATATAGTTTTGAAATGGGAATTTTTGGCTGGGCTTAGCCATGCCACGCTGAATCAGAGAAAGATTTGCATTTATATATGAAACGTAATAAATGAGTCTCTTTTTACTATTTTTCCTTCTTATAATTCAGCAAAATGCACTGAAGCTGTGTGTGTATGTATCTGTGTGTGTGTGTGTGTGTGCGTGTGTGTTTTTATGGCTCCCTGGTCGAACAGCACAACATGTAGAATTAGCTGTCAAACACATTCGGCCACCTGAATCACTTCTCCACCGCGGAAGAAATACAGAAAATGCCTTTCACAGGAAAATAACATCCACTTTATAACTCCCAGCAATAAAAATATGAGCACATCAGCACCATTTCAACCGATTTTTCTCCCTGGGACTTTAGATCGGTGTAGCTGCATAGCAATTACAACGTGAAGATGGATTTTGATGGAGGATGGAAGCAATTATAGAGGGCAGGAGCTTTTTCTGGAACAGGGATGCACTGCGATATAAAATGGCAGAAAGGCTCTATTTGCGTCAGAAGATGGTGGAAGTGATGTAATTGTGGCACACAGAAAGATTCACTAACGCTAAGTGAGTTGAACGATGAAACACCAGCTACAGAGGCAGTGTGCTCTGAAGTGGGAGTGTTACATAAGAACACTATGTGGGAAGAGCAAGACTGAAATGCACTATTCAACAACTTGCTTCCTTCAATGCACCGAAATCGGATTTTCTTTTAACACTACATGCTCCGCTGACTCCAGATGCGCACCATTACACCCACACTGTTTCTCTGGGATAGCCAGAATGCCTTCAGAACCCTCTCATTCATGCAGACTATTGGTGCATTCACATTTTGCAGCACAGCAAAGGTTTTTCCTCTACAGCCCACACATTTTAGTTAAGAACTAATACAACAAAGGCGGCACGGTGGCTTAGTGGTTAGCACATTCGCCTCTCAGCGCTAGGGATTCCCGGTTCGAATCCCCATCTGGGTGGAGTTTCCATGTTCTTACCGTGTCTGCGTGGGTTTCCTCCGGGTTCTCCGGTTTCCTCCCACAGTCCAAAAACGTGGATCAAGTTAATTGAATTCTCAAAATTGCCCAATTTAGAGTGTGTACGTGTGAGTGAGTGTGTGCCCAGCGATGGATTGGCGCCCTGTCCTGGGTCTATCTGCCCAGCGCCCGAGATGTTCTCCCCTGGATGGGCATGGGGAACCCCACCGCGACCCTAATAGAGGATAAGCGGGAGATAATGAATGAATGAAAAAACTAATACAACAAGATGGGAAGGGATTACAGTCCGTCAAAAAAAGCAAAGCTTATTCCTTTTTTGAATGACTTGCATGTCCAGAGATAGCAACACGCTGCATTTTACAACCAAAGGTTTCTTTAAAACTCTGGATTATATTGCCATGAAGGGCGGCACAGTGGCTTAGTGGTTAGCATGTTCGCCTCTCAGCGCTAGGGATTCCCGGTTCAAATCTCCATCTGGGTGGAGTTTCCATGTTCTCCCCGTGTCCCCGTGGGTTTCCTCCGGGTTCTCCGGTTTCCTCCCGCAGTCCAAAAACATGGATCAAGTCAATTAAGTTCTCCAAATTGCCCCATATAGAGTGTGTCTGTGGGAGTGTGTGCCCAGTGATAGATTGGTGCCCTGTCCTGGGTGTATCTGCCCAGCACCCGAAACGTTCTCCCCTGGATGGGCATGGGGAACCCCCCCGCGACCCTAATAGAAGATAAAGCGGAAGATAATGGTTGGATGTATGGATATTGCCATGAAGCTTAAATGTACAAGACTTATATAAGAGTTACAGTGCCAGTTAAAAGCATGGACACGCCCCCTCTTTGCTCCTTTGTTTATTTTTTCCTCTCATCATATAGATGGACTTTGTAGTTTTATTATTGCAGACTGTAGTCCATCTGTGTTGTTTGTTGTTGTTAGTCCCCTGTTGGTTTTCTGTTCTCTGTTGGTCAGGAGCATCACAGAACAGGTATCATTTGGGTGGTGGATTGTTTATTGTCAGTTCTGCAGTGACGTTGATGCGAGGAAGACGTTTTAATGCTTTAGTTACATTTAAACACCTCAGTGAGACTGCTGGGATAGGAATAATACACCAACCCAATAATCCCTGCTCTGTGGTGGTACTATTGGGGTCCTGATCATTAGAACAGAGTAAAGGGAACGTACACAGTATGTACTGTAGAACACAAACAGATGGACTACAGTCTGGAATTGTAGAACTACAAAGTCCATCTTTACAGGAAGAGGAACTGAGAACATGGCGGCACGGTGGTTTAGTGGTTAGCATGTTCTCTTCTCAGCACTAGGGAATTCCGGTTCGAATCCCAATCTGGGTGGAGTTTCCATGTTCTCCCCGTGTCTAAATGGGTTTCCTCCGTGTTCTCTGGTTTCCTCCCACAGTCCAAAAACATGGATCAAGTCAAATGAATTCTCCAAATTGCCCCATATAGAGTGTGTTTGTGTGTGTGCGCAGTGATAGAATGGCACCCTGTCCTGGGTGTATCTGCCCAGCGCCCAAAACGTTCTCCCCTGGATGGGCATGGGGAACCCCCCCCCCCACGACCCTAATATAGAGAATAAAGCGGAAGATAATGGAAGGATGGTTGCATGGAACTGAGAACATCAACAATAAGGGGAGCAGGAAGGAGGCATGTTCCTTATTTTTGACTGACGCTGTATATTGACACTGTGTATCAGATGATAAACACAAATCTAAAGGTCTTAGATTGATGTCTGCATTTATACAGCACCAGTTACATGCCGTTAGCTTTACCTTGCTTTATCATTAGCTGAGCCTAAAAATGATTAAGCAAGCTTCCTAACATTAGAGCGAGATATTTCTGAACTGCACCGCAGTAATTGATCAATAACTCGACTTGCAGTAAGTAGGGATACCGATGGAGCGCATTCATTTAACTGGATAATGGAATTTGTGCACAGCTGCCCCAGGCAAGCAGGATGTAGTGTGTAATGTTATTGCTCTACAGTTATAGCATTTGCTGTGTTTTTGTGATCGAGCTGAACATTCATCAGAATGCTGAACTTTCCCTTTAATTCCCACTTATTTAGAACAAAGCATTTAGTTTAATATGCAAAGCTTTATTATGGTTACATTATGAGGGAATATTATTATCGTGCCTGAGCCTGCTGCAATTTCATAAATGGGGTATTCCAAAAAAATGGGGGGCATGATGGCTAAGTGGTTAGCATGTTCTCCTCTCAGGACTGGGGTTTCCCGGTTCGAATCCCAATCTGGGTGGAGTTTCCATGTTCTCCCCGTGTCCGTGTGGGTTTCCTCCGGGTTCTCCGGTTTCCTCCCACAGTCCAAAAACATGGATTAAGGTCAAGTGAATGTTCTAAATTGCCCCATATAGAGTGTGTTTGTGTGAGTTAGTGTGCTTAGCGATAGATAACGTTCTCCCCTAGATGGGCATAAGGAACCCCCCCCCGCCCCTATATAGTGTTTGTGAGTCTGCCCAATGATGGATATGCACCATTTACTAGGTGTATGTGCCTAGTACCTCCAACGTTCTCCCCTGGATGACCCCCTTTGTGACCCTAGTCCCTAGTATAGGATTCAGCAAAAGATATTGAGATAAGAAAAAAAAAATAGAGAACACCATCATCTATTAAGTCAAGAAATAAAAGCAAAAAGTGATAAAGTGATCTATTTTGCTTACAGTACTTACACACAGAGGATTAGTCCTCCACATTTAACTCATCCGTGCAGTGAAACAAACACACACACACACACACACACACACACACACACACACACACACACACACACACACACACACTCTGAGTGAAGTGAGCACACGTGCCCAGAGCGGTGGACCGCCCTGTATACTGCACTCGGGAAGCAATTAAAGTTAGAAGCCATAGAACTTGGTGGAACAGGGAATCGAACCAAGGACCTTCAGGAAGATAATCTACAACTGCCCTGATAATGTACTGTTCTGATTTCAGTGCTTAGATCTATCCCCAGCAAGTTCGTCTAGAAAAGATTGGGATATCTGTTGTTTTCTGAAGATGCTGAACTATGGACAGGGTTTTTTAAAAAATCATTCCATTATTTAACAGTGGTGAAGGATATTGGAGTAAGAATCGAAACCATGGTGAGGTGGTAGCACCAGGCTGCAGTGGTCATTAGAGCTCAGTCAATAAGCTGGCTAGAGAATAGTGCACCAGGAGGGAGCAGATTCACAGATTGTCCCGTAGGGCAGTGAGGGCCTTGGACAGGATGCAGGCAGATACAGGGAGCCAATAGAGAGAGAGGAGCAGTGTGTTTACATGGGTTTTGTTGAACACAAGATGACTGCTGAGTTGTGGATCAGCTGTAGAGGCTCAGTGCACATGTCCTCCTCATGAGCATCATCAGCACATACTCACTCATGTTTCTGTGACAGTAGCCACCTGCCTTCCGTTTTTTTGGCAACCTGATTGTGTTAAGCTGACAGACTGATTGTCCTGCTCTAGAACTATATATACCATGGACACGAGCTGCTAGCAAGAATGTTAATATGACTAATATTGTATCGTCCTTAATCAGATCTCTACGCATCGGGGTTCCCTCTCCATAAACAAGTCATTTTAATCAGTCTGTATTGTAAATCTGTTCAGTCTTCATGTAAGAGCACATTAATAACTCACTGCATAAAGTCCATCCATCCATCCATCCATTATCTCCTGCTTCATCCTCTATTAGGGTCGTGGTGGGGTTCCCCATGCCCATCCAGGGGAGAACGTTTCAGGCGCTGGGCAGATAGACCCAGGACAGGGCGCCAATATAATCGCTGGGCACACACTCACTCACACAGACACACTCTATATGGGGCAATTTGGAGAACTCATTTGACTTGATCCATGTTTTTGGACTGTGGGAGGAAACCGGAGAACCCGGAGGAAACCCACGCGGACACGGGGAGAACATGGAAACTCCACCCAGATGGGGATTCGAACCAGGAATCCCTAGCGCCGAGAGGCAAACATGCTAACCACTAAACCACCATGCCGTCACCTGCACAAAGTCACAGCAACAAATAACGACAACGTCACGACCACCAACTCAATACATATCCAATCCAGAACCATATTTAAATCTGAACGTGTCACAAGAGTATGAATGTGACCGTTACGGATATTGATAATACGATTATCGTCTAAGCTCTGAGGGTTTGGACTTACCTGAACATCATACAACGCAACAATGTTCTCATGCTGCAGTTCCTAAAGAAAAGAGAAGCAGACAGACAGTTATTATATGAAAACTAGGGGTGCAAATCTCTCAGTGTCTGGTGGTTCGATTTGATTCTGAATCGATTGTCGATTCAGAAACGATTTTTGATTCAGAAACGATTTTTCAGTTCAAATGCTCTTTAAACTTTGTTTAAATGATGTGATTGACAAGATGAAACAACGATGTAAACCAATAGAACATTTATTTAAAACAATATTTTCAGGTTCCTTCCTGAAATCTTAATCAAATCTTTTTGCATTATTTTATATTTATACAACAATATGATTGCGTTAAATTAAAATCAGCAGTATTAGGTTCGCTTAGCTGCCAGGCTTTTTCTTACATAAAAAAACATTATCAGTGAACAAATTATTCAAAATATATTAATACAAATGTTTACCATGGTGCATTAACCTTTAATCAAAACTAAAATACAGACTGGCGGCACGGTGGTTTAGTGCTTAGCATGTTCTCCTCTCAGCACTAGGGATTCCCGGTTCAAATCCCCATTTGGGTGGCGTTTCCATGTTCTCCCTGTGTCCGCGTGGGTTTCCTCTGGGTTCTCCGGTTTCCTCCCACAGTCCAAAAACATGGATCAAGTCAATTGAGTTCACCAAATTGCCCCATATAGTGTGTACGTCTGTGTGAGTGAGTGTGTGCCCAGCGATAGATTGGCGTCCTGTCCTGGGTGTATCTGCCCAGCGCCCGAAACGTTCTCCCCTGGATGGGCATGGGGAACCCCCCTGCGACCCTAATAGAGATTAAAGCGGAAGATAATGAATGGAAATACAGACTTTACAGTCAGAGTGCAATTAGATTCTGCAAATCTTTAAAACTAAAAAAAAAATCCATACTTCAGTCTTTTTAACAATATTGCACCAACATTAGCTACATTTTCAAAACTTAACCTTAAATATTAAATATAATTTAAACTTCTTTGAGCTCAGGGTGACGTCAAAGCACCTCAATTTCGTATGACTGAGCGGATACGAAATGCGATATTTAAAAATCGATTCAGCATTTTGAATCGATTCAGAATCGCCAGGACTTTGAATCGTGATTCTTTGGAGAATCGATTTTTTTTAGCACCCCTAATGAAAACCTCAATAAATAAAGCTATTAAAACAGGCTGACGGGAAGAAATCACAGTCACACATTCCCACGGCCTGCCGTACAGCAGATACATCATACCTTCAAAATTTTGATTTCCTTTCCCAGCAGGATCTGAGACTTGGAGAGGTTCTTCTTGTTAATGCTTTTGATGGCAACATCCCAATCTGTCTTCTAAAAAAGGTTCAAGCCAAACAAAGACACATGATTATTGATTACATTTAATTAGGAATTTAAGTGCAATGAAGATAAAGCTATGTAGTCCATGACTTCTCAATAATACACATCCCATCTATTTACAGAGCAGACACATTCACACCACATCAACTCAATATCTGCAGATCACCTGACCTTCATGGACTTTATCATGCTGCTGTGTGTGCGAGCTTAGTGGTAAGAGTTTTGAGCTTTAAACTGAAGGTTGAGGCCATTGAAAACATATACTAATATAGAACCTGGATTTTTATTGGACTGGCAGTCCTGCAGGACACCCTCAATCGACTTGTATAGTTTTTAATTATTAAATACGGATCACCTGATCATCACACAGTCTGTACATGAGTGTCCTACACTGTTGATGTTGAAGCACGGTGGTTTAGTGGTTAGCACGTTCTCCTCTCAGCGCTAGGGATTCCGGTTCAAATCCTAATCTGGGTGGAGTGTCCATTTTCTCCCCATGTCCACGTGGGTTTCCTCCGGGCTCTCCGGTTTCCTCCCACAGTCCAAAAACATGAATCAAGATCAATTGAATTCTCCAAATTGCCCCATAGAGAGTGTGTGTGTGTGTCCAGTGATAGATTGGTGCCCTGTCCTGGGTGTATCTGCCCAGCGCGCGAAGCGTTCTCCCCTGGATGGGGATAAGGAACCCCCCCTACGACCCTAGTAGAGGATAAAGTGAAAGATAATGGATGGATGGATGTATGGGCACCCTGACAACAGTGACTGATTGAAAACCTCCAGAAGCAGTAGTGAGGGGTAATATAACACTGAATTACTGCTTGAACACAAAAGACTATGCCTCAATCCCAATCCTGCTATAACATGTTCAGACCATCTGCATCTGCAATTCTTTCATTTCTTAAATCTGGTTTAATAGGACGAGGCACGATGCGCCCGAGGAGTTAGTCAGGCCAGCTCACTGAAAGGTGGCTCAGTCATGCATAATAACACCTTCACTAAAAGGCCATACCATTCCTCAGAGGAAAGTCTTCCAGCCGAAAAGCTTTTTGGGTCAAATCAGTTTTACTTCGGTGAATACAGTATAGATCTCATTAAGAGTGCGGCACGGAGGCAAGCGGTTAGCACGTTCGCCGCAGCGCTGGGGATCCAGGTTCAAATCCCAATCTGGGTGGAGTTTTCATGTTGTCTCCGGGTCCCTCACTGGGTTAGGGCATCTCCATATCGGCAGCTCCTAGCGGCGGTCCTGGTCTGCAGTGCTCAGTATCCATCAAAAGTGCTTTCAAACGTGGAAACCAGGGAACCCGGAGAAAACCCACCCAGTTTTCCTTCCACAGTCCAAAAACATGGATTCAAGGTAAAACAGCTGCCTTAAATTTCCCATTTACCCCATTCCTTCCTCGAACCCATTCATCCCTTATCATTCACTTTATCCTCTATTAGGGTCGCGGGGGGTTCCTCATGCCCATCCAGGGGAGAACTTTTTTGGGTGCTGGGCGGATACAACCAGGACAGGGCTCCAATCTATCACTGGGCACACACTCACTCACACAGACATACACACTATATGGGGCAATTTGGATAACTCAATTGACTTGATCCATGTTTTTGGACTGTGGGAGGAAACCGGAGAACACAGAGGAAACCCATGCGGACACAGGGAGAACACGGAAACTCCATCCAGATGGGGATTCGAACTGGGAATCCCTAGTGCTGAGAGGTGAGCGTGCTAACCACTAATCCACCATGCCACCTTCTTCCTCTAACCATTTTTGATATATACTGAGCTCTGCAGACCAGGACACCTGCCAGGAGCTGCCGATTTGGAGATGCCCTGACCCTGTCATGTACTCTAGGCTCCAGGTGAGTGGCTTCGGTTCTTTCTGTGTGGAGTTTGCATTTCTTTGTCTGTATGGGTTCCTCTGGTAGCCTTATTCTCTTCCCAAAGGCCAAAGACATGAGCCCACCCCCACTCTGACCCAATTTTGCATAGCCTGCTTAGAAATAAATGTTCAGGAACAGATTTGCCTATTAGAGTCGCGGTGGGGTTCCCCATGCCCATCCAGGGAAGAACGTCTCGGGCGCTGGGCAGATAGACCCAGGACAGGGCGCCAATCCATCGCTGGGCACACACTCACTCACACATACACACTCTATAGGGGGCAATTTTGAGAAATCAATTAACTTGATCCATGTTTTTGGACTGTGGGAGGAAACCGGAGAACCCGGAGGAAACCCACGCAGACACGGGAAGAACATGGAAACTCCACCCAGATGGGGATTCGAACCGGGAATCCCTAGCGCTGAGAGAAGAACGTGCTAACCACTAAGCCACCGTGCCGCAGATAAAATATAAATCTAAAAATATTAAATCTAGCAGTGTAGATGTTCTCTGAACAAATGAACAATCTGCCAATCAAAAAATTCTGAAAAATATTCACACAGTCGGATTTTAAAACCTGTCGCAGTTTACACAGTCAACAAAACATGTTCTCCTCTCAAGTGCTAGGGATTCCTGGTTTGAATTCCCATCTGGTTGGAGTTTTCGTGTTCTCCCCGTGTCCACGTGGGTTTTCTCCGGGTTCTCTGGTTTCCTCCCACAGTCCAAAAACATGGATCAAGTCAATTTAATTCTCCAAATTGCCCCATATAGAGTGTGATTGTGTGCCCAGCAGTAGATTGGCGCCCTGTCCTGGGTCTATCTGCCCAGCGCCGGAAACTTTCTCCCCTGGATGGACATGGGGAACACCCCCCGCGTTCCCAATAGAGAATAAAGCGGAAGATAATGGATGGATGGACATTTAAATGTAAGACACTCCAATCAGAGACTTGAGATTTTTCTACAGTAATTACAATTAAAGTAAATTTTGCTGCATCATCAGAACTTCACATTGATTTCCATTTATTTCATAGAGACATACAGTGGGTTGCAAAAGTATTCATACCCCTTGAACTTTTCCATATTTTGTCACATTACAACCACAAACATAAATATATTTCACTGGAATTTAATGTGAAAGACCAACACAAAGTGGTATACAATTGTGAAGTGGAATGAAAGTTATACATGAATCAACAATTTTTTTACAAATAAAAAACTGAAAAGTGCAATGTGCAAAATTATTCAGCCCCCCT
>JAFMOD010001281.1:29227-51171 GCA_019802435.1 Corydoras maculifer | reverse complement strand
ACACACACACACACACACACACACACACACACTCAGCTGGATCCCGGTGAATTCAAATGCCTATAGCCCCAAATATTGTATGAATCAAAGAATAAGAACGAACACACATACACACACACACTTTTCTGGATCCCTGTAAATTCAAATATCATTCAGTCCCAAATATTGTAAGAATCAAAGAACACACACTCACACAATCCCACTGAATGCCTTCAGACCCAAATATTGTAAGAATCAAGGAATAAGAACATACACATACACACACACTTTACTGGATCCCAATGAACTTAAATATCATTCAGTCCCAAATATTGCAAAAATCAAACACACACACACACATACACACACACACACACTTTGCTGAATCCCAGTAAATTCAAATATCATTCAGTCCCAAATATTGTAAGAATCAAAAAATAAGAACATACACATACACACACACACACACTTTACTGGATCCCAATGAACTTAAATATCATTCAGTCCCAAATGCAAGAATCAAACACACACACACACACACACACACACTTTGCTGGATCCCAGTGAATTCAAATGCCTTCAGCCCCAGATTTAGAGAGAATGGAAGCATTAGAACTCTTGGTTGTGAGTCTATAGAGCCTGAGGTTTGTGTCCTTACCTTTTTATGTCTTCCTTTAAAGACAACTGCGAAAGCTCCATGTCCTATCAGGTCCTTTCGGCTGTACTCGAAGTCCCCCACCGCCTCCATGCCTGGTGGAGCAGGTGGATGTCGGGGTGACAGAGGATGATGAGGATGAGGATGATGATGATGGAGAGTTCAGAAGCTCATGATGAGCAGAGCTCTGCTGCTCTTCATCTCTAATAACCACAGAGCCAATAACAAGCCCCGCAGCGGGGTTTAATGCATCAGAGACATTTTATTGACGGCGGCAGCTCCTGTTTGGAAGCCTTTTAGCAAAGCCATGTTGTTTAAAGCGGGTTTTCTGTCCCGCTTGTTGTTTCTGACCCAGTTAGCACTTAGCTCGAAGCTAACGGAGCAGCACTGCGCTGCCTGTCACAACGACAACGGGAGCTTCAAGAGCAGGACACGGACACGCCGACGGGACACCCCGCGGGCCGTGGGAAGGTCAAGCCCGTGTGTGCGGGACAGTCGACGGCGTTAACGTTCCAGAGAGCCGCGCCGTTCCCGTGCCGTTCTACAGAGCGAGCGCTGAGATGCCCGCTGTGACGTCACGGCGTGATGTCACTCCATCGAGCTTGCTTAACGTTCCATCGACTGGCGAAAAGAATCCCGCAGGGAAACGTCAGAGGCGCCGTGACGTCAAAAACACCCGAAAACAAGCCGCCTGTTCATCAGATCTCTGTGCGGACGCTGCGAGGCTGACCCCGCGCTGCAAAACAGTCACCGGCCGTCACCCAGAGCACATAAGGAAGCCGAACCATTCATGTCCTGTTTGTCTGTGTGTCTCTCTGTGTGTCTCACTGTGTCTCTCTGTGTGTCTCTCTCTGTGTCTCTCTCACTGTGTCTCTCTGTGTGTCTCTCTCTGTGTCTCTCTCACTGTGTCTCTCCGCTGTCTCTTTCTGAGCACAGCACGCTCATCTTGACGTAAAGACAGAGACCGCTCTACTTCATAAAGCCGTCCTCCTGTGTTCCTCCGCCGTCCCGCATGTATGTCACAAGTCTTCCGCCACAATCTAGTACCCCATAAAATAAGATTTAAGAGATTAGATTAGATTAGATTCGTTTCAGCTGTATTGTAATTGTGAACAATGAAATGTCTAAGCGTCTAAATGCAATATATAATATTATTTACATAAAGTGGAGTGAATAATAGAGTGAATAATGCTGTGTTTATACATATACATACATGTAAATGTCATATACATAAGTGAGATGTAAGTGCAGGTGGTTTAAATGCTGAAATACTGAGTCATTAATACTGAAAGTTCATCATATTATTCTGGCATTTTTATAAAGTTTGCAGGCTCAAGCAAACAAGCGCTGGTTTTATGAATGGTAGGGGAAATAAATAAATAAATATATATATATATATATATATATACCTCTCAGCGCAAGGGATTCCCGGTTCGAATCCCCATCTGGGTGGAGTTTCCATGTTCTCCCCGTGTCTGCGTGGGTTTCCTCCAGGCTCTCCGGTTTCCTCCCACAGTCCAAAAACATGGATCAATTTAATTGAATTCTCAAAATTGCCCCGTTTAGAGTGTGTCTGTGTGAGTGAGTGTGTGCCCAGCGATGGATTGGCGCCCTGTCCTGGGTCCAGGCAGACACACTCACTCACACAGACACACTCTATAGGGGGCAATTTGAAGAATTCAATTGACTCGATCCATGTTTTTGGACTGTGGGAGGAAACCGGAGAACCCGGAGAAAATCCACAGGGACACGGGGAAAACATGGAACAGATTGGGATTCGAACCGAGAATCCCTAGTGCTGAGAGAAGAACATGCTAACCACTAAGCCACCGTGCTGCCCCATATATATATATATATATATATATATATATATATTCATTCATTCATTCATTATCTCCCGCTTATCCTCTATTAGGGTCGCGGTGGGGTTCCCCATGCCCATCCAGGGGAGAACGTCTCGGGCGCTGGGCAGATAGACCCAGGACAGGGCGCCAATCCATCGCTGGGCACACACTCACTCACACAAACACACTCTATAGGGGGCAATTTTGAGAATTTAATTAACTTGATCCATGTTTTTGGACTGTGGGAGGAAACCGGAGAACCCGGAGGAAACCCACGCAGACACGGGGAGAAATATATATATATATATATATACATATAGACTTACAAAGTAATTTTGATTATTTGGTTATTAGATGCATTACGTTTACATTTGGTCATTTAGCTGATGTTTTTATCCAAAGCAAATTACAAATATCCCTTGGTTGGGGTCTGAGCACAGGGTTAGTACAGCATCCCTGAAAGAATGCATACATTCGTTCATTCACTCACTATTTTCCAGACACACACACACAAACACACACTATATGGGGCAATGAAGAGCATTCAATTTACCTTGAATCTATGTTTTTGGAATGTGGGAGTAAACCGGAGAACCCGGAGGAGACTCACGCAGACACAGGGAGAACATGGAAACTCCACCCAGATTGGGATTCGAACCTAGATCTCCAGCGCTGAGAGGCGAACGTGCTAACCACCAGTCTTTAATATATTATTTAAGTCTTTTATTGGATGAAGGGTGGTGAGGTGGCTTAGTGGTTAGCACGTCTGCCTCCCTGTGCTGGGGATCCAGATTCGGGTCCCAATCTGGGTGTCCCCTCCCACAGTCCAAAAACATTGATCCAAAGTAAACCGAATGCTTTAAATTGCCCGTACAGTGTGTGTTTATACTCAAGTGTGTGTAGTGGAGATTTTATCAAGAGAATACTGTACAAATATTACACTTTTTAAAGACAATCTTTGCCAAAATAAAAATAAAGGAGAAATTAAAAGTCTGTCTATGTGCTTAAACAGCAGATTTAATAATTTAATGCAAAAAACAAATAAAGCAATTTTATTTACCAAATTCTTAATAAGTGTGTTAGTGTCTTGTGCCGGCGGCACAGTGGCTTAGTGGTTAGCACGTTCGCCTCTCAGCACTAGGGATTCCCGGTTCGAATCCCCATCTGGGTGGAGTTTCCATGTTCTCCCCGTGTCTGCGTGGGTTTCCTCCGGGTTCTCCGGTTTCCTCCCACAGTCCAAAAACATGGATCAAGTTAATTGAATTCTCAAAAAAAATTGCCCCTATAGAGTGTGTCTGTGTGAGTGATTGTGTGCCCAGCGATGGATTGGCGCCCTGTCCTGGGTGTATCTGCCCAGCGCCCGAGACGTTCTCCCCTGGATGGGCATGGGAAACCCCACCGCGACCCTACTAGAGGATAAGCGGGAGATAATGAATGAATGAATGAGTGTCTTGTGCCACCTACTGGTGGATTTCATGTTACACCATTGGTCACATTGTTGAGTAATCCCACCTTCACTGCACATTACACAACTCTAACAGAGACATCTGAAAAAGTCAGTATGTTTATACAACGTTATTCTAAAGTCATTTATCATTAATCTAATTTCATTTTTAAATTCTACAATAAGCTTCAAATGTCAAAGTTCAAACCTTAAATGTTTTTGTATTCATTTTTCAGTTCAGAATATTGACTTACAAGGTTATTTAGATTATTTGGTTATTTTGAACCTGGCAGTCACTGCAACTGTACTTCTTCTTCTTCTGCCAATGAAAACATTTACAACTTTAAACTATTATAATAAGTGTAAATCATTAAATACACTAATAAAGCAAAGAGTCCCGTTACCACACTTTACTGATTTATTCACAATAATACAAAACCTCATTATTGCTTTTATAAAACGGTTACAAACACACTGTAATATTCATCCATTATCTCCCGCTTTATCCTCTATTAGGGTCGTGGTGGGGTTCCCCATGCCCATCCAGGGGAGAACATTTTGGGCGCTAATGCATCGCTGGGCATACACTCACTCACTCACTCCCTCCACACACTCTAAATGGGGCAATTTAGAGAATTCAATTGGAAACCGGAGAACCCAGAGGAAACCCACACGGACACGGGGAGAACATGGAAACTCCACCCAGATGGGGATTCGAACCGGGAATCCCTAACGCTGAGAGGAGAACATGCTAACCACTAAACCACCACTAAGCCACCATATAAAGTGTGTCTGTGTGAGTGAGTGTGTGCCCAGCGATGGATTGGCACCCTGTCCTGGGTGTATCTGCCCAGCGCCCGAAACATTCTCCCTTGGATGGGCATGGGGAACCCCACCACGACCCTAATAGAGGATAAAGCTGAAGATAATGGATGGATGAATGAACTTCAATCCGGTGATCTTTAGGTAGGCTAGGACTTTTTTGGTGTCTGTGGTATTTTAGTAGAGCGTCGGTGCTGTATATATTTAGGGCATTCTACTAATAGGTGTTTCACAGGTGGGTGTTGGTTCTCCCTTTATCAGATGTGCATGGGTGAGTCTGGTGTGTCCAATACAGCATCTGGAAATGGTGACCTGGTCTGTTCTGTGTTTGGACCGTGATCTGCGTTGGATAGGTATGGTGGGACATATTTCCTATAGTTTATAGTTTTCTTGTTTGAGCATTCTATTCTGTTTGCCATATTAAACGGAAGATAATGGATGAATGGATGGATGTATTCGAGGGGCTCCTTGGAATATTTGTATTTTAGGAGGGTCCTGGTCCTGATCATGTGACATGCAAATCATATCTCACTTCATTATTAAAAGTTAAATCTGTTCACACAGTTCTCTGTATAATATTAATAACAACAAACATGTTTAATATTGGGCGGCACGGTACTTAGTGGTTAGCACGTTCTCCTCTCAGCACTATGAATTCCTGGTTCAAATCCCCATCTGGGTGGAGTTTCCATGTTCTCCCCGTGGGTTTCCTCCGGGTTTTCAGGTTTCCTCCCACAATCCAAAAACATGGATCAAGTCAATTGAGTTCTCCAAATTGCCCCATATAGAGTGTGTATGCGTGCGTGTCTGTGTGAGTGAGTGTGTTCCCACTGATAAATTGGCGCCCTGTCCTGGGTGTATCTGCCCAGCGCCCAAAGCGTTCTCCCCTGGATGGGCATGGGAACCCCCCCCGCAACCCTAATAGAGGATAAAGAGGAAGATAATGAATGAATGAATGTTTAACATTCATAGCTGCGTGTGTGTGTGTGTGGGGGGGGGGGGGTAATAGAAAAATTCGATGTTATATACAGTTACAACATTAGATGGCGCCACAGCCAAAAAAAAAAAAGATAAATTGATGCCCTGTCCTGTGTGTATCTGCCCAACCCCAGAAACGTAAACACATACACACACACACTAAATATCATTCATTCATTATCTCCCGCTTATCCTCTATTAGGGTCGCGGGGGGGTTCCCCATACCCATCCAGGGCAGAACGTCTCGGGCGCTGGGCAGATAGACCCAGGACAGGGCGCCAATCCATCGCTGGGCACACACTCACTCACACACACACACTCTATATGGGGCAATCTGGAGAACTCAATTGACTTGATCCATGTTTTTGGACTGTGGGAGGAAACCGGAGAACCCGGAGGAAACCCACGCAGACACGGGGAGAACATGGAAACTCCACCCAGATGGGGATTCGAACCGGGAATCCCTAGCACTGAGAGGCGAACATGCTAACCACTAAGCCACCCTCACACTAAATATATATATATATATATATATATATATATGGCGGCACGGTGGCTTAGTGTTTAGCATGTTCTCCTCTCAGCACTGAGGTTTCAGGTTTGAATCCCGATCTGGGTGGAGTTTTCATGTTCTCCCTGCGTCCACGTGCGTTTCCTCAGACTTCTCCAGTTTTCTCCCAAAGTCAATAAAACATGAATTCAAGGTGAACTAACTGCCCCTATAGAGTGTGTTTATGTGTGTGTCTGTGTGAGTGTCCTCACCTCACTCAGTGTGTGTGTGTTGCACTGCACAGATGGGTTAAATGTGGAGGACACGTTCCTCTGTGTGTAACAGTAATTCCTCTGTTTTGTAGACAGATCACTTTCACATTTCCCATTCAGTCATGTTTTGGAACCTCCATCCATCCATTATCTTACCTGTATTAGGGTCACAGGGGGGGGGGGGGGTGTTCTCCATACCCATCCAGGGGAGAACGTCTTGGGCACTGGGCAGATACACCCAGGACAGGGCGCCAATCTATCACTGGGCACACACTCACTTACACAGACACACTCTATATGGGGCAATTTGGAGAACTCACTTGACCTTGATCCATGTTTTTGGACTGTGGGAGGAAACCGGAGAACCAGGAGGAAACCCACGTGGACACGGGGAAAACATGGAAACTCCACCCAGATTGGGATTCGAACCGGAAATCCCTAGTGCTGAGAGGAAAACATGCTAATCACTAAACCACCGTGCCACCCTTGTTTTATTCATCCATCCATTATCTTCCGCTTTATCCTCTATTAGGGTCGCGGGGGGTGAAGTGAGTTCTCCAAATTGCCCCATATAGAGTGTGTGTGTCTGTGTGAGTGAGTGTGTGCCCAGTGATAGATTGGCGCCCTGTCCTGGGTCTATCTGCCCAGCGCCCAAGACGTTCTCCCCTGGATGGGTATAGAAAACACCCCCCCTCCCCCCCGCGACCCTAATACAGGCCCATCCAGGGGAGAACATTTCGGGCGCTGGGCAGATACACCCAGGACAGGGCGCCAATCTATCACTGGGCACACACTCACTCACACTTTCACACTCTATATGGGGCAATTTGGAGAACTCACTTGACCTTGATCCATGTTTTTGGACTGTGGGAGGAAACCAGAGAACCTGGTTGAAACCCACGTGAACACGGGGAGAACATGGAAACTCCACCCAGATTGGGATTCGAACTGGGAATCCCTAGAGCTGAGAGGAGAACATGCTAACCACTAAGCCAGCCCTTGTTTTAGAACCTGATCATTTTTTTATAACACATCCCAAATGAATCAGGAGTAAAGCTGAAGCCTCCGGACCATTTGGAACACACCACCACGACACAGATGAATTTTGCAGCCTACAGTGCTCAAATGTTTATTACCAAAAAAAGTGGTGATGGTTTCTACACTTCAGTACAAAAGCAGGCTTCAGAACGACGAGCCGACGCTCCATCCGTCAACAAATGGAAACGTCGCAAACGATCCTCTGGAATTCCACATGGACGATTCGTTTATTACTGGCTTTATGTACAAAAGATAACTCTGGTGAAGGATGGTACAAAACGCTCGCTCGCTTGCTCCACCACCTCCCCCCATTTCACTACACTGATCAGGTTCACGAGTTCCTCCAGAATTGCACAATACAAAGGCATGGAAAATAAAACCCAACATCCAAATAGATAATGCATCTTCAAAAGCAAACATTCGTTCATAAATACTTCCTTTTCTAGCTACTGTATTTTCTTACAACAGAATTACAGGTTTACAGCATCGCCGGAAAGCTTGCGAACCATTTGGAATTTGAGATTTTGGTTAGTTCAGAGTTTAGACACGCCCCCTTCTTGCTTTATTATCTATTTCCTCCACCATAGATGGATTTTGTAGTTTTATAATTACAGACTGTAGTTCATCTGTGTTCTTTGTTGTTGTTAGTCCTCTGTTGGTTCTGTTCTTTATTCAGCATCATCACAGAACAGGTATCATTTGGGTGGTGGATTGTTTATTGTCAGTTCTGCAGTGACACTGATGTGGTGAGGGGGTTTTAGTGCAGCAGTGCTGCTAGAGTTTCATTTAAACACCTCAGTGAGACTGCTGGGATAGGAATAATGCACCAACCCAATAATCCCTGCTCTGTGGTGGTACATTTGGGGTTGTGATCATTAGAACCGAGTAAAGGGAACGTACACAGTATGTACTGTAGAACACAAACAGATGGACTACAGTCTGGAATTGTAGAACTACAAAGTCCATCTTTACAGGAAGAGGAACTGAGAACATGGACAATAAGTGGAGCAGAAAGAAGGCGTGTCCAAACTTTTGACTGATGCTGTAATAGGTCCTGGGGGGCAAAAGTATGGGAACCTTACAGTGTAGCATCTGGTGCATCTTGATCTGTCTCACACCCCTTTTTTAAAAAGTTGAATATCAACTTTTTCTGGGGGGGGGGAGGGGGGGCAGTAGATTGGGGCATTGGTTAAGTGCTTCCACCTCACAGTAAGAATGGGTTTAATTACCGATTGAGAACAAAGGTGTTTTCTGATGCTGATGGGTACATCACAGATACTAATTGCCCCATGACTGCATCTGTAATGAATCCTTTGCAGACACACAACCAAAGTGTCTCCACTTCATCTTTGGGATCGTGGACTTCTCATGAACTGCTCACTTCTCTTAAAGGATTTTATCTTCAACCAGTCGTTAATCAAACAACCTGATGGTTTAGGAATTAGGATTATAATCTCTGAGCATGATCCACATTCTCATGAGATCTAATCCCAATCCGAATTCATTCCTTCATGATGGATATAAAGCCACCTCCATCCAAACCAGCTAATCTAAACCCAGACTACACCAGGTTTTATAATAAAAACGGCTCATTTGCACCACTAGAAATTCCAAACACGTTTTTTTTTGGCTTTAAACTTCGGAAACATGCTTTTCCAAAGACTTCCCGACTGGACCATGTGATCAGAACAAAGCGCAGACTGGCAGTTATGTTCTTTCAGCATTTTCTCCTACAACACACCCAACAGTTCGACGTTCTCCTGTTAGACTTCCAAACGCCATCACCAGTCGCTATGAGAGGCCTGCAGGTGATGAGACGTTTACTGGGTTCCTTTGTGAACTTATAACTGGGCTTTTGAAATGACAAACTTTAACGAAGGTTTTAATTTCCTCCATCCGACCAAAAATCTAACCGCCGGTGTTGATAGTCGAGTCCAAAAGACTTCAGAGATGGTTATGTAACCGCTGTGAAGGGTTCTTCATGTTATACTTCATCCATGAAGACATCAAACTTTAATAAATCTCTTCTATAAATAAAACCGGGTGCCCACTTAAACCTGATTGTCATCCTACTGAGGAAAAAAAGAACCTGATATCACCTTTAATTTCACTGCCAAACTTGATCGGTGGGGGGGGGGGGGGGGGGGGGGGGGGGGGGGGGGGGGGGGGGGGGGGGGGGGGGGGGGGGGGGGGGGGGGGGGGGGGGGGGGGGGGGGGGGGGGGGGGGGTATATATATATATATATATATATATATATATATATGGTTCACAAGCTTTTAAGCACTGCTGCATGTAGCTAGGAAAAACTGGATGGGTAACAGGTGACCAGAAATAAAATTCTATAAAAGGAAGCTAAAAATCCAGAAAGCAATGACATTCTTAGGCCACAACTGATACAGTACAACATCAAAGGCCAAAAGTTCTCAATATAGTGGTCCGAGCCCAGGGGCCTGTGAGCATGTGTATCATATGTATATGTCTGAAGGTGCCAGGGCAGAGTTTGGTTCTGGTTCCGTGTCTGTATGTTCTGTGTGCAGGTGTGTGAGGGCGTCAAAACCCCAGCAGTGCTTATGCGCAGCCCCCCATCCATCCGTCCATCCCACTGCAGCGCTTCCCGTTTCAACCTGCAACGCAGACAGAACACAAAATATGAAACTCAACAACGGAGAGAGTCATGCATTTGAATTTTCAGTTTCAAAACTCTTCCAGCTGCATTTTATTTACCTTAAACGTTAAAATGTGGTTGAAATAACGTCAGTTGTTGTGATTTATTTTGCATACTGTGCATACACACAGAGGAATTAGTCTTCCACATTTAACCCATCGGTTCACACACACACACACACACACACACACATATATATATATATATATATATATATATATATATATATATATATATATATATATATATATATATTCACACACTGGTGTAGTACTTTATGGGACCGGAAATCAAACCAGAGACCTTCAGGTCACAAGGCTGGTTCCTTAACCACAAGCCCATGACTGCCCCCTTCTTTTTGTGATGATAGCACATTTAGGGGCAGCACGGTGGCTTGGTGGTTAGCATGTTCACCCAGATTGGGGATTCCCGGTTCCAATCCCAATCTGGGTGGAGTTTCCATGTTCTCCCCGTGTCCGTGTAGGTTTCCTCTGGGTTCTCCGGTTTCCTCCCACAGTCCAAAAACATGCATCAAGGTCAATTAAATTCTCCAAATTGCCCCATATAGAGTGTGTGTGTGTGAGTGAGTGTGTGCCCAGTGATAGATTGGCATCTGTTTTGGGTGTATTTGCCCAACGGCCAAAGCCTTGGTAGAGGATAATGGATGGATGGAAAGTGATGTATGGCGTAGGATTAAAAAAAAAAAGCAAGACGTTGAAAAACGGTTTATTTAGTGTGTAATCAACCACGACACTAACGCTGATCAAACGCTAAACAACGTTAAAATGTTAGCTGGGGTGGAACCGTTATCTCAGCGTGTTACAGCAGAAGGTTACTCACTTCTCTTGTGATTTGGTCTTCTGTTTTGTCATTTATTTCTAACTTGTATTTGGCTTTTCCGAAGACTTCTGTAGCTGTGAAGGACAAAGAAAAACAAAACATAAAAATGATGTGGGTTTTTGTCAGCAGCAATCTGTGAACTCAAAAGCACCGGACTATTAAACAGTATACACGATACACACTGAGATGATGGTCTGTCTCACTTGCAACATCTGGGTGTATGGGTGTAGTAGCTCAGTGGTTAGGGTGTTGGGCTATCAATCTGAAGGTTGGGGGTTCATATCCCAAGTCCACTGAAGTTACCAGTGTGAGTCCTTGAGCAAGACCCTTCAGGGATGTTGTGATTAACCCTGTGTTCAGCTTGTAAGCATCCGCTAAATGACCAAATGTAAATGTAAATGTAATCTTGACAGCAACACTGTGACAGATCCACAAGGGGGCAGTATGTATCCATTCAGGGCTTTACTGCTTCATGGAATCAACTAAAATCTCAACTCATCTTCTGCCTAATCATGTACTAGGGACTAGGTCACAGGGGTCGGGGGCTTCGGTTTCGGACGCTGGGCATCCTGGACTAGAAATGAGCTGATTACAGATTGTGCGGGTGCAATTAATAATCAGGTTATATGATTAAATACTAATAAATACAAAATAAAGTGGCAGAAATCACAGGAACAGATTCTTATGTCTCCTATTTATTAAATGTAGACACAAAAAAACATTTTGTTGTCGAAAAGAGACAAGGCAGGGCGTTTGCTAAATATATAAACACAAACTTACATTTAAAGTACAAAATGTTTTTGTAATGTCCCTTAAAGTACAGATTTATATCCATTTAAAAGGGAACTAGTTTTTTTTGTAAGAACAAAGTAAACAGACAAGTGTGCTGCAAGTTGAACTTTGATTTTGTTCTATCCGAGTTGTGGCACTTGGTCTAAAGTTCCAGCAAATCAGTGTAACACGCATTTTTCTTCTGAACGTCATCATGACGATGCTGAGGCGCCTTGACAATTATTAATAGTAATGTTTTTAATCACGATTTATGGCAAAAACGATTAATCGTCTCAACCCTACCCAGCACAGGTTCCAATCCATCACAGGGAACACAACTTAGATGGGGCAATTTAGAGCTGTCAATTCACCTTGAGTCCATGTTTTCAGACTGTGGGAGGAAACCCACACGGACACGTGCAGAACATGGAAACTCCAACCAGAGTGGGATTCGAACCTAGAATACCTAGAGCTGAAAGACGGATGTGCTCTCCTCTACATCCCCATATGCCTCCTCAACTAAAATCCATCCATCCATCCATTATCTTACGCTTTATCATCTATTAGGGTTACAGTGGGCAAGAAAGTTTTGGGCACTGGGCAGATACACCCAGGACAGGGCGCCAATCTATCACTGGGCACACATTCACTCACACTATATGGGGCAATTTGGAGAATTTAATTGACCTTGATTTATGTTTTTGGACTGTGGGAGGAAACCGGAGAACCCGGAGGAAACCCACGCAACTATAATTGTGTATGGGCACTGGGCAGATACACCCAGGACAGGGCGCCAATCTATCACTGGGCACACATTCACTCACACTATATGGGGCAATTTGGAGAATTTAATTGACCTTGATTTATGTTTTTGGACTGTGGGAGGAAACCGGAGAACCCGGAGGAAACCCACGCAACTTTAATTGTGTAGATTCCCGGTTCGAATCCCCATCTGGGTGGAGTTTCCATGTTCTCCCCGTGGCCGCGTGGGTTTCCTCCGGGTTCTCCGGTTTCCTCCCACAGTCCAAAAACATGAATCAAGTCAATTGAGTTCTCTAAATTGCCCCATATAGAGTGTGTTTGTGTCTTTGTGAGTGAGTGCCCGCCCAGCGATAGATTGGCGCCCTGTCCTGGGTCTATCTGCGTGACCCTAAAAGAGGATAAAGCGGAAGATAATGAATGAATGAACGCTATAAGTGTATAGTGTGTGTGTATACGTTTCTGGCGTTGGGCAGACACACAGGACAGGGCACCCCAACACTGAGGAGAACATGCTAACCACTAAACTACCACTAAAAATAAACCCAGCAAATTTACCACCATCATGACCAGATGTTTTGTCAGAATTCTTTATTTAATGCACGTAAAACACCAGAAAAATGTGAAGCAACAATTCTTTACGAAAAGACAACGAAAAAGATTAAAACCATAAAATAATAACAATGTTTAAGAGAAACCAAAAACGAGCATACCTGTGATTGTTCTTTAAGGAAATCAGGTAGCTGAAATTCACCTTTAAACACCTGAAAAACAATTAAGAACTGACTTTAGAGGCTGAGACACAGCACATCTAGTCACTTTACTAAAACGTTCTGTTCTTATATCCAGAGCAACTGATACAGAGGCTGAAAGTCCACCACACCATCCAACCTGAACCAGACAGACGTAAAGCCGGAGAGTTTCTATCCGGGAACATCTGTAATCTATTGTGGGATTTCTTTTGTGGCCTGGCGACGTAAACTCGGCGAAAATTGAAATCAAATGCAGCAGAAACGCAGCAACAAAGCAGCAACGTTTGAAACTCTTCCACGACAGCGATGACTAAATGAAAGAGTGCAGGGAAAAGAAAACCCAGCCTGCTTTCACATCGAGAAAATCAACAATTCCCCAGTCAGCGGCACGGTGGCTTAGTGATTAGCATGTTCTCCTCTCAGCACTAGGGATTCCCGGTTCGAATCCCCATCTGGGTGGAGTTTCCATGTTCTCCCCGTGTCTGCGTGGGTTTTCTCCGGGTTCTCCGGTTTCCTCCCACAGTCCAAAAACATGGATCAAGTCAATTGAGTTCTCCAAATTGCCCCAAATAGATTGTGCGGGTGTGAGTGAGTGTGTGTCCAGCGAGAGATTGGTGCCCTGGTCCTGGGTGTATCTGCCCAGCGCCCGAAACTTTCTCCCCCGGATGGGCATGGGGAACACATCCCCCCGTGACCCTAATAGAAGATAAAGCGGAAGATAATGGATGGATGTTTTTTTTGTTTTTGGTACAGAAGGTGGGCTTAGTGGTTAGCATGTTCTCCTCTCTAGGGATTCCCGGTTCGAATCCCGATCTGGGTGGAGTTTTCATGTTCTCCCCTTGTCCGCGTGGGTCTCCTCCGGGTTCTCCGGTTTCATCCCACAGTCCAAAAACATGAATTCTCCAAATTGCCCCATATAGAGTGTGTTTGTGTGAGTGAGTGTGTGCCCAGCGATAGATTCGCACCCTGTCCTGGGAGTATCTGCCCAGTGCTCAAAACATTCTCCCCTGGATGGGCATGGGGAACCCCCCCGCGACCCTAGGAAAGGATACTGTGAAAAATCTAAGGGCGACCCAGTGGTGGTGGTTAGCATGTTCTCCTCTCAGCGCTAGGGATTCCCGGTTCGAATCCCAGTCTGGGTGGAGTTTCCATGTTCTCCCCTTGTCCACGTGGGTTTCCTCCCACAGTCCAAAACCATAGATTCAGGGTGATTAGCTTCGGTTGCGCTATATTGTCTCCATCTAAATTCTCCCTCTTTAGTGTGGGAGTGTTTGCCCAGTGATGGATTGGTGCCCTGACATCCAAAAGTTCTCCTCTGGATGGGAACGAGGAACCCGTGGCAAAACTAATATGAGATTACGTGGAAGATATAGAGATGAGATACTTGAGAAGCTGGGTAAACAGAGATTCTAAAACATTATTCAGCGTTACAGCCTCGATCACTCAGTAACATCTGAAACGTTCCCCGTTCTGGCTGATGGAGTTCCTTCAGAGTGGAATTTAATTGTAATGAGCTCCAACACAGGTTTTTCTGGGGTGCTAATATGTAACACACCAAAAACTACAGGTCAGGTCTCAAAACAGTGACTTTAAATACAGCCTTTAAAATGAGAGAAAAGAGTAAGAGGGGCAAACAAATGCGGAGGAGAGAGGAATCACATCAGCTGCATAGTCATGGTTGTAAATCTACTAAAAACAACATGAATCGGTTGCTGGGAGGTTCTAGGACGGCTGAGTGCTCCACGCATGTAACTCATCAGAGTACACCAGAGGAATGCAGGGCTGAGAGCCAGATCATGGTGCGGTCTGGATATAACGAAAACCCATTATTCCTATTTCTCCCTCCTATTTGCTGTAAATCAGTGCTTCTCAAATAGTGGGGTGCACCCCCTGGGGGGGCGCAGTGCGATGCCTGGGGGGGGGGCGCATAACAAGAAATCACAGAGCAAGTGATGTTAAGTGTACTGAACAAACCCTTAAGAGACAACATGGAAAAATATTGAACAGGGATGAGGAGAGAGACGAAGATAATGAGCAACAAAAGTCAACCGAAAGTTAAAACGAGGAAATGTGTCGAAGTGTATGTAGTGCCTGGCTTCACTGTAACTGAGGTGGGAGACGAAGAAAGACCGGCGTGTCTTCTGTGTCTTTAAATGTTGGCAGCGGACAGCATGAAGCCAAATAAATGAAGCCGTCACTTAAAGACATTACACCCCAATCACGCTGATAACCGCTTGAGTCTTTCAATCGAAAACCTGACTCGTAGAGCCACCGACCATCAGAAAAGCTGTGCGCTGCAGAACGGGCGATGGAGACATTAGTTCTAATTTCCTCATTTTGATAAAAAAAAAAAAAGAAAAATAGCACAAATTGTTGTATTTACTTTTTTTTTGTAGGTTAAAGTGTTAATAAATTGTGCTCCTGAATGAATGTTGCTGATGAATTTAAATTTATTATTATTTATTGATTTTATTTCATTAAAATTTTCAGTATCAAAAAAGGAGGGCGGCACGGTGGCTTAGTGGTTAGCACGTTCGCCTCTCAGCGCTAGGGATTCCCGGTTCGAATCCCCATCTGGGTGGAGTTTCCATGTTCTCCCCGTGTCCGCGTGGGTTTCCTCCGGGTTCTCCGGTTTCCTCCCACAGTCCAAAAACATGGAACAAGTTAATTGAATTCTCAAAATTGCCCCATATAGAGTGTGTCTGTGTGAGTGAGTGTGTGCCCAGCGATGGATTGGCGCCCTGTCCTGGGTGTATCTGCCCAGCGCCCGAGACGTTCTTCCCTGGATGGGCATGGGGAACCCCACCACGACCCTAATAGAGGATAAAGCGGAAGATAATGAATGAATGAATGAGTATCAAAAATGTTTCTAGTGTAAATAAGGATTTCATTTGTTTCTGTTACAAACTAAAAAACAAAGTTAATAAAATGATTCTGTTCTGAGTTGATCTATATTTCTTTCTGTTTTGTTTTCTTTATTGTTAATAAGGAGACATTGTTATAAAAGAGGTGTACTTATAGCAAGTTTATAGACTACAAATCATACTACAGTGGACATGTAAAAATACTTCATCCCATTTTGTCATGTATGGGGGGGGGGGCGCAAAAGGTTTACTTCTTCCTAGGGGGGGCAAATAATTGACAGAAAATAATTGAGAATCACTGCTGTAAACTAAAGGACATCCATCCATCCATCCATTATCTTCTGCTTTATCCTCAATTAAGGTCGCGGGGGTGTTTCCCATGCCCATCCGGGAAGAACGTTTCAGGAGTTGGGCAGATACACCCAGGACAGGGTGCCAATCTATCGCTGGGCACACACTCACTCCATTTTCACACCATTTTCCCCTGATCTATTCACAACAACGCAAGCCCTCTCGTTCCTTATTGCTTAAACATCCATCCATCTCCCGCTTATCCTCTATTAGGGTCGGGGGGGGGGGTTCCCCATGCCCATCCAGGGGAGAACGTCTCGGGTGCTGGGCAGATACACCCAGGACAGGGCGCCAATCTGTCGCTGGGCACACACTCACTCACACACACAAACACACTCTATATGGGGCAATTTGGGGAACCCAATTAACTTATCCGCTGCTTGCATGTTTGCACATACCTTTATGCACATCTTGCACCTTGGCACACTTTTTGCACATTATAAAGAACTGTCAAAATTATAAACTTTTAAGAATTATTTAAAATCAAGGACATTTTTCTTCCTGGAACTTGTGGCTCACATCACTAGGAGGCCACCAGCACTGTTACCTCTCCTCTTAATGTTAACTGTTTACAATAACCAAACTCGGGGTTTACTTCATACCATTACTTGAATGTTTACTGTACTGTGTATCGTCCTGTATTTATTGATATCACTTTATGTTGGTTGTGTAGTAGCTGTTACGTGTAGCACCTTGTTCCTGGGGAACGCTGTCTGGTTCCACATTTACTGTACTGTACTTTACTTTATATTGTGGAATGACAAATTAAATACTGTAATACTTGACTTGATCCATGTTTTTGGTCTGTGGAAGGAAACCGGAGAACCCGGAGGAAACCCACGCAGACACGGGGAGAACATAGAAACTCCACCCAAATTGGGATTCGAACCTGGATGTCCAGCACTGAGAGGAGAACGTGCTAAGCACTAAACCACCGTGCCGCCCACTAGAGGACGCGTTTCAAAAAAATATTTTCAAAGCCGTGGCCAAGAACAACAGCTCATATCTTCTAACAGCATCCTCCTGAACATCACGTTCTGCACCTCCTCGAGAAAATGGCTTTAAAGTTCTAAAAGAAAGCAGAAATCCATCCATCCATTATCTTCCTCTTTATCCTGTACTAGGGTCAGGGGGGGGGGGGAGATTCCCCATGTTCAAGTTCAAGTTATTTATTAATATAGCACTTTTTACAACAGCACATTGTCACAAAGCAGCTTTACAGAATGAAAAGCCTTTAAACCCCCAAAGAGCAAGTCGAAGCGACAGTGGCAAGAAAAAACTCCCTGTTATGTTGTTATTTTAGGAAGAAACCTTGGAAGGACCAAGACCTAGTGGGGACTCATCCTCCTTGAGCGGCCAGGCAGCAACAACAGTGTAGGACACTAATGTACAGATATTTAACAAATGGAAAAACTAACAACTGGAAAACTATATGTGAGTCCATTAGGGGGCGTCCTGCACGACCGCCAGTCCAATTAATATCCATGTCCATCCAGGGGAGAATGAGAAAGCAGAAATGAGCATCTAAATCTGAGTTATTCCTAAAAAAAGTGACCCGTTCTAATGATAAATAAACACAGACAAGAAATGAAGTTACGGGCTGGAGGTAAAGCTGGTGTCTCATACTGAATGTGAACAGAACGGTTCTATTTAACACTGTGGTTCCGCTGAAACAAAGAACAGAGGTCTAAGTGACCGGTCATAATAATCCACAATTAGACCGGCCTTTAGCCGGCGCAGGCTCTCAGAGTAAATACACTCTGTACTCTGTGGGAAGGTTGGGTGTGTTTGAGGTGAGTGTGTAAGTGTTCTGTTCACACACTCCTCAGAAGTCCAGCCCTGCAGCACATGTGGTGAAGCCGAGGAACTGAGGAATGTGGAGGAGGTCAGTTCCCTTCCAGCTATTAACATGAAATACATTCCAACACAAAGCTTTAGCTGAAGTTACACCGCTGATTAAACTTTAATTAGCAATGAAACCAATCAATCAATCAATAAAATACAATCAAACAATTACTGGTTTTAGAAAGTAAGCTTGTGTATCCTGAAAGACATTAATAAATACATTTTACAATACTACTATTATTATTATTATCCCACAGTCCAAAAACATGGATCAAGATCAATTGAATTCTCCAAATTGCCCCATATAGAGTGTGTGTGTGAGTGAGTGTGTGCCCAGCGATAGATTGACACCCTGTCCTGGGTGTATCTACCCCGCGCCCAAAACGTTCTCCCCTGGATGGGCATGGGGCATAGGGCATGGGGCATGGGGCATGGGGCATGGGGCATGGGGCATGCCCCCCCCTCCCCCCCTCTCGACCCCCGATATAGGATGAAGTGGAAGATAATGGATGGACGGATTATTATTATTATTATTATTAATATAATAGGGCGGCACAGTGGTTTAGTGGTTAGCATGTTTTCCTCTCAGCGCTAGGGATTCCCGGTTCGAATCCCCATCTGTGTGGAGTTTCCATGTTCTCCCCGTGTCCATGTGGGTTTCCTCCGGGTTCTCCGGTTTCCTCCCACAGTCCAAAAACATGGATCAAGTCAATTGGATTCTCCAAATTGCCCCATATAGAGTGTGTTTGTGTGAGTGAGTGTGTGCCCAGCGATAGATTGGCGCCCTGTCCTGGGTCTATCTGCCCAGCACCCGAAACGTTCTCCCGTAGATGGGCATGGGGAACCCCCCCCATGACCCTAATAGAGGGTAAAGCGAAAGATAATGAATAAATGAATGTATATAAATGTGGGCGGCACGGTGGCTTAGTGGTTAGTATGTTCTCCTCTCAGCACTAGGGATTCCCAATCTGGGTGGAGTTCCTCCCTCAGTCCAAAAACATGGATCAAGGTTAATTGAACTCTCCCATATAAATTGCCCCATATAGAGTGTGTCTGAGTTAGTGTGCCCAGTGAAAGATTGGCGCCCTGTCCTGGGTGTATCTGCCCAGTGCCTGAAACGTCCTCCCCTGAATGGGCATGGGGAACCCCCCCCCTCCACTGAATGGGCATGGGGAACCCCCCCCCCTCCACTGAATGGGCATGGGGAACCCCCCCCCAATAGAGGATAAGGCGGAAAATAATGAATGTATGAATATATAACCGCAAAAATGGAGTTGCAGCGGTTAACGCCAAGGTTCGATTCCAGTTGGGAGTGTGCATGTCCTCCCTGTGCCTGTGTTTAAAATGGTCTGATGTTTTAAAGGCATGTGCAGTTCTGGTGAATTGTATAGAGACTGTCACAAAGAATTAGGTTTAGAAAACATTACCACAATAATGCTGCACTTTAAATGACTGAGCTGAAGAGATGCTTATTCGGCGCCATTCTAGCAAAAAAGTCACACTGCCATAAAGACAACTCCAAAGTGCCAGAGGGCTGCGTTTCTGCTGGCACACAGCCAAAGCATTTACAGCAATCGAGCTTAAATAAACCACATACACGATGACTACTTCAGAAAACCTCCACTCCTCCGGCAAAAGCAGCGATTGGAAAAAGTTTTGTTTTTTTTCCTTTGTGCAATAGCT
Source organism: Corydoras maculifer (assembly GCA_019802435.1). Classification (NCBI taxonomy): domain Eukaryota; kingdom Metazoa; phylum Chordata; class Actinopteri; order Siluriformes; family Callichthyidae; genus Corydoras; species Corydoras maculifer. Next base: position 31,119 of record JAFMOD010001281.1, on the reverse strand, counting down.
CAAATATTTTTAGTAGATCATATGCCAAAAGGAGCCGAGTCCCTGACAGAGAACACACACAGCAGTTTGTTCAGTAACCTCATCATCATCATCATGTGAAGCAGTTACACCTCAACGTCTGCATATCCGCAAGATGATCAGATATGGTATACCTCCATCCATCCATTATCTTCCTCTTTATCCTCTATCAGGGTCGCGGGGGGGGGGGGTTCCCCATGCCCATCCACGGGGGAACGTTTCAGGCGCTGGGCAGATACACCAAGGAGAGGGTGCCAATCTATTGCTGGGCACAAACTCACTCACCCATACACACTCTATATGGGGCAATTTGGAGAATTCAATTGACTTGATTCATGTTTTTGGACTGTGGGAGGTAACCAGAGAACCCGGAGGATACCCATGTGGACATCATGGGGAGAACATGGAAACTCCACCCAGATTGAGATTTGAATCTGGATAAAGCTCACATTAAAGATGCCTTAAGCTGCCTTGAAGTTCAGATATAGTTCTGAAGTGTCTCCCTGTCTCCCCATCTTTCTCTGTCTCTCTGTCTCCATCACCCTGTCTCTCCGTATCTCGGTTTCCCTGTCTCTATCTCCCCCTCCCTGTAGGTCTCTCTGTCTCCGTCTCCCCATCTCTCAATCTCCAACTCTCTCTCTCTGTCTCCCAGTGTCAGTCACTTTGCCTTTCTGTCTCCCTGTCTCCCCATCTCAGTCATTGTCTTCCCGTCTCAGTCATTCTGTCTCTCCGACTTCATCTCCCTTTCCCTGTATCTGTCTACGTCTCCCGGTCTCTCTATCCGTCTCTGTTTCCCTCTGTATCTGTCTCCGTCTCCCAGTCTCTCTATCTCTCTTTATCTGTCTCCGTCTCCCGGTCTCTCCATCTCCCTGTATCTGTCTCCATCTCCCAATCTCTCTTTATCTGTCTCCGTCTCCCGGTCTCTCCATCTCCCTGTATCTGTCTTCGTCTCCCGGTCTCTCTATCTCCCTGTATCCCTCTCTGTCTCCCGGTCTCTCTATCCGTCTCTGTCTCCCTCTGTATCTGTCTCCGTCTCCCGGTCTCTCTATCTCCCTGTATCTGTCTCCGTCTCCCGGTCTCTCTATCTCCCTGTATCTGTCTCCGTCTCCCGGTCTCTCTATCTCTCTGTATCTGTCTCCCTGTCTCTCTTGCTCCTGATGCGGAGCTGGAATGAACAAAATGAATCATGTGTCATCATGTCCTCCGCAAAACAAGCCTGACACTGTTTATATTCTCACTTCACACACTGTTTTAATGTAGCGTTTAACGTTATTACAGGAACGTATCTTAACAAAGCTGCAACATTCCACAAGTGTGATTATGTACAAAGCTATTTCATAATTCATACACATTAAGGGCTTTAACTGTTTTTATAACAGTTATAAAACGAGGAGCTCAGGTCCTGAGCGCGTTACAGTCGTCTCAATGCGTGATATACAACACACTATACAATCATTAAATACAGATTCAATAAACAGCACGCCATTCCTGAGCCTTTCTTTTATAAACTGTGTTCTGTCAATTGGCCACTAGATGGCAGTTATTATTTTTTGAAACCAGAATGCTGTTACTCAGCGATCAGTGTTCACTTTAAAAACCCGACTAGATCACGTCACGTACGACCTGTTTATTAACGGTTTTTACATTTATATTACATTTGGTCATTTAGCCGACGCTTTTATTCAAAGCGACTGACAAGGTGAGCACAGGGTTAATCACAACATCCCTGGGGCAATGAGGGTTAAGGGCCTTGGTCAAGGACCCACACTGGTAACTTCAGTGGACCGGGATTTGAACCCCCAACCTTCAGATTGATAGCTCAATATCCTAACCTCCGAGCTACCGCGCCTGGTTTTGCTATCAGTAAACACATT
>JAFMOD010001281.1:3268-20466 GCA_019802435.1 Corydoras maculifer | reverse complement strand
GCGGTGGGGTTCCCCATGCCCATCCAGGGGAGAACGTCTCGGGCGCTGGGCAGATAGACCCAGGACAGGGCGCCAATCCATCGCTGGGCACACACTCACTCACACAAACACACTCTAAACGGGGCAATTTTTGAGAATTCAATTAACTTGATCCATGTTTTTGGACTGTGGGAGGAAACCGGAGAACCCGGAGGAAACCCACGCAGACACGGGGAGAACATGGAAACTCCACCCAGATGGGGATTCGAACCGGGAATCCCTAGTGCTGAGAGGCGAACGTGCTAACCACTAAACCACCGTGCCGTTAATTATCAAGTTAACAACCAAAAACACATGAAGCTGCTCTGGTTCTCATAGTGTGAGTGACCGTTACGTTGATTCACTTTAAAACTAAAGAAACTCGGGATGTTGTAGTGTTTTACTCTGCTGTTGAGCTCCTTTATTCTCATCAGTGACTCCAGCATGTTTAGTTTCAGGTGGTGGATCATCACCGTGGTGCTCAGTGCAGCTCAATTCATTTTTGCAGAGCTCGCATGTTACCCGTTCTTTATTTGTGTGAAGCGTGAAGCTCCTGCACTTTTGTTAAATGGAAGCTTTTTTTCAGCGTTGGCTGTTTCATTTGTACGATTTATCAACTTGTTTTCAACTTTTCAATCCGCTATATTTTTTTCCAGCATTGTTGAAGCGCCGCAGGTGACGTAAACGGTTACGACATTGCGAGTAATGCGGAAATCGTGCGACACATGATTTTGTCGATACCAAAATTCGTTATCGACACTTTTTATAATCGATTTTTATCAATTTTATCGATTCGTTCTTGCAGCTCGATCCCTAACTTTTACTAAACTGTTTACTAAACTGTGTTACACTTGTTTTGCAGATTCCGCCTCCGCTCCACCTCGTTCCGTTTAACCCACTATTATTACTATTTTTTCAGCGCTGCAGGTTATGTAAGTGGTTCCGATATTGTGCGTAAATCGTGCGACACAACGAATCGATAATGAAATTCGGTGTTGATACTTTTCATAATCGATTTTTATCGATTTTATCGATTCGTTGTCGCAGCCCTATGGGGGGCTCATCCGTCTTGAGCATCAACAGTGTAGGACACTAATGTACAGATTGTGTGATGATCATGTGACCCATATTTGACGATAAACAACTCTACAAGTCCATTGAGGGCGTCACAGCGGGGTGATCATTCCATCAATCCCGACAGTTACGTCTGAAAGAGAGGAAATGCTACACGTACATAGAGAGCAGACAAATGTAGAGTTGGGAAGAACTTAAGGATGAAGCCGAGACACTCGGAGGACATTATTCACATCACACGCAATGGCAGTGGCCATTAGACGTTCAGTCTGACGAGCGAAATGTATGAGGTTCTTCCACAAAAAGCTTCTTCACGAGAGAATTAGTCCAAATGGCGAAAGCAAAATCGGACATTTAATGTGGAAAAATGACTCGGGGGGGAAGATGCAATGAAGCATGGTGTCCTCTTACACAATTCATCCTGAACTCTATATCCATATCTCCAAGAGTCCCATCGGAGAGGACTCATACATAATGGAGTTTGGCGAATGAGAAATAATGTTAACACTCCACCGGCCTACCAGTCTCTTCTCATTTCCTAACCGAGTGTACTATTAGGTCTTAAAAGCAATGTAGTGGGCTCCCATCCAGCATAGCATCAAGAATTATTTGGGATCAATAAGAGAAACAACAATAACAAGACAGAATCTAATGGTGTCTCTGTGCACAGAGCTTAAATCCAACGCTATAACCAAATAAAGGTTTGTACTAGGGCTGCAACAATGAATCGATAAAATCAATACAAATCGATTATGAAAAGTGCTGATAATGAATTTCGGTATCGATTCGTTGGGTCGCCCATATCCGCGTTACAACAGGAAGTAAATGTTAGTGTAAGTTTGTATCGATAACTCTGTATCAGCAGCACCTTGAAATACAATCTCTGCAATGTTCACGCAAGTCACATGATACCTCACGGTGTGCAGACCCCCTTTAAAAAGGTGCAGGGTTGATATTGCACATGTCAGCGCAAGTAAAAAAATAAAATAAAATAAAAAAACGCTAAGGGCAAAGTCTTCCACTCTGGGGCAGATTTCACCGAGTGTGCCCGATTTATCCAAAGGTCCATTAAATAATGCCTCTAATAGAAGCTCACCTGAAAAAGGCCATGTGAGGGACAATAACGGCCTCGAGGTTTGCTTTTAAAAAAGGGTTTTAAAGCGGTTTACAGCAAGCATGAAACCTTCAACATTACTACTACATACGATGATGACACACCTCCGAGCCCTTCACATTCATATCAATGCAGGATATACAATACATTATTCCCTGAGAAACCGGAAACCTGTCAATCAGCGATCAGCGCTCACTTCAAAAACGGGACTAGATTAAGTCGCAGAAGACCATGGTGTGCAGACCCCTTTATTACACGTCAGCACAAGTTGAAAAAAAAAAAAAAACACTAAGGGCAAGGTCTTCCACGCTGGGGCAGATTTCACCGAGCGTGCCTGATTCATCCAAAGGGCCATTAAATAATGTCTCTAATATAAGCTCACCTGAAAAAGGCCATGTGAGGGACAATAACGGCCTCGAGGTTTACTTTGAAATCTGATCTTTAAAGATAAAAAGGGTTTTAAAGAGGTTTACAGCAAGCACCTCCGAGCGCTTTACATTCGTATCAATGTATAATATACAATTGTAACATTATTACCTGATGTTGTTTATAAACTGGGTTCTTTACTTTGGGCACAAAAATGGCAGTATTTAATTGTTAGAAAAACCGGAAACCTGTCAATCAGCGATCAGCGCTCACTGCAAAAACGGGACTAGATTAAGTCGCAGAAGACCACGGTGTGCAGAGCGCTTTAAAAAGGTGCAGTGTTGATATTACACGTCATAAAAATAATTTTAAAAAAAGGACACTAAGGGATTTCACTGAGCGTGCCTGATTCATCCAAAGGGCCATTAAATAAAGCCTCTAATATAAGCTCACCTGAAAAAGGCCATGTGAGGGACAATAACGGCCTCGAGGTTTGCTTTAAAATCTGATCTTAAAAAAGAAAAGGGGTTTTAAAGCGGTTTACAGCAAGCATGAAACATTCAACATTAAATTGGATTAGAAAACGGGGAGTTCTGTTCCTCAAATCTGATTGGCTGAGCCTTTTTTCAAACTACATACGATGATGACACACCTTCGAGCGCTTCACATTCATATCAATGTGTGATATGCAATACATTATCCCCTGAGAAACCGAGAAACCGGAAACCTGTCAATCAGCGATCAGCGCTCGCTTCAAAAACGGGACTAGATTAAGTCGCGGAAGACCACGGTGTGCAGACCGCTTTAAAAAGGTGCAGTGTTGATATTGGACATGTCAGCACAAGTTAAAAAAAAGTACGCCAAGGGCAAGTTTCCACGCTGGGGCAGATTTCACCGAGCGTGCCTGGTTCATCCAAAGGGCCATTAAATAATGTCTCTAATATAAGCTCACCTGAAAAAGGCCATGTGAGGGACAATAACTGCCTCGAGGTTTGCTTTTAAAACTGATCTTTAAAGATAAAAAGGGTTTTAAAGCGGATCACAGCAAGCATGAAACCTTCAACATTAAACTGGATAAGAAAACGGGAAGTTCTGGTCCTCAAATCTGATTGGCTGAGCCGTTTGTTCGGCTGTATTTGAACTAAATACTGATAATAATACGCTTCACATTAAACTGTGTTCTGTAACTTTGGCACAAAATGGCTGTATTTAATTGTTAGAGAAACCGGAAAATCAGCGGTCAGCGCTCGCTTCAAAAACGGGACTAGATTAAGTCTCGGGTATAAAACGGGTAGTTCCGGTCCTCAAATCTGATTGGCTGAGCTGTTTGTCCAGCTGTGACATTATTGACAATAACTCACACCTCCGAGCTTATAATACGAAATACATTCGTATTAATGTGTGACATACAATACATTATTTTTCAAATGAAATGGCAGTATTAGATTGTTAGAGAAACCGGAAACCTGTCAATCAGCGATCAGCGCTCACTTCAAAAATGGGACTAGATTACGTCTCGGGTATAAAACGGGTGGTTCCGGTCCTCAAATCTAATTGGCTGAGCCGTTTGTCCAGCTGTGACATTATTGACAATAACTCACACCTCCGAGCTCATAGTACGAAATACATTCGTATTAATGTGTGACATACAATACATTATTTTTCAAACGAAATGGCAGTATTAGATTGTTAGAGAAACCGGAAACCTGTCAATCAGCGATCAGCGCTCACTTCAAAAACCGGACGTCACAGAAAACCAGTTTATGCTTTTAATAAATACATTTATGACTCAAACCGTGTATTTTTAATATTGTGATGGTAAACGTTTTATTAAAGCAATACGGCACTCAAGGTCCCCTACTGTGGGAGCAATAAAGGATTAAGCTTGTGTATTCTGGTGAATAAATCACAGGAATGAGGTGTTATTTGGCAGAACGCTAGGCGAAGCGCCCTCTTGTGCCTTTTAGCTTTATTAAATGGCATCGTCCATATAAACGCTGCACAAACATATGAAGATAGATGTTATATTCAGGTTTAAGGCAGCATGGGGTGTCCACCTTAGTGCTGCAGATCCAGGTTCGATTTTCAATCTGGGAGTCCACATGGGTGTTCTCCAGGTTCTATGGTGTCCTCCCACAATCCAAAAACATGGAGACAATGTGCTGGTTCAAATTGCCCCTATATACCCCTATGTGTGAGTCTGTGTGAGTGAGCGTGTGCCCAGTATAGAAAAAGTGGAATATAAAGAGATGACAATAATAAAATAATAATTAGGACAAACAAGGCTTAATAGAGGGCGGCACGGTGGTTTAGTGGTGAGCATCCCTCAGCACTAGAAATTCCAGGTTCGAATCCCCATCTGGGTGGAGTTTCCATGTTCTCCCCGTGTCCCTGTGGGTTTCCTCCGGGTTCTCCAGTTTCCGCCCACAGTCCAAAAACATGGATCAAGGTGAATTGAATTCTCCAAATTGCCCCATATAGAGTGTGTTAATGTGTGTGAATGTGTTTGTGTGAGTGAGTGTGTGTGTGCCCAGCGCTCGAAACATTCTCCCATGGATGGGCATGGGGACGACCCCCCCCCCCGCGCGACCCGCATATAGGATAAAGTGGAAGATAATGAATGAATGAATGAATAAATAAAAACTAACAAAAATATCGTATGTCTGATTAGATTGAGATATTCCTGATCTGATTTTACCTTCACTTATTGCACTTGGGGGTGGCTTAGTGGTTAGCATGTTCTCCCCTCAGCGCTAGGGATTCCTGGTTCAAATCCCAATATGGGTGGAGTTTCCATGTTCTCCCTATGGGTTTCCTCCGGGTTCTCCGGTTTCCGCCCACAGTCCAAAAAACATGGATCAAGGTCAATTGAGTTCTCCAAATTGCCCCACATAAAGTGTGTCTGTGAGTGAGTGTGTGCCCAGCGATAGATTTGCACCCTGTCCTGGGTGTATCTGCCCAGCGCCCGAGACATTCTCCCCTGGATGGGTATGGGGAACCCCCCCCCCCATGACCCTAGTAGAGGATAAAATGGAAGATAATGGATGGATGGATGATTACACTCGATATACCTAAATGTAAGTTATCATGGTCAGGAAATTAAGACTTTTTCCACAAGGAAAAGTCCGTGGCTCACTCATGACGGATCTGGAACCGATGTTGCGCAGACAATTTGCATTAAGCTGCAGGTTCGGAAAATCTGATATTAAAGGAATGCCAACACACTCACCCTCCTAGTGTTATCCAGGACACGTGGATCAGGTCGGCCATAGTTGGGTGGGTTTGCATGAGGATCATACCCCAGTCTGGCAAGCATCGGTGCGATGACCGGCATGTCCCGCAGAACATCCACCGGGATCTTCCCCACCCATTTGGACAGGGCCTCCACGTTGACTGGCTTGATCACCTGGTCCGTAGAGCGCTCCACCCTGCGGAAGACGAATCTTAAGATTAGCAGAGCTTTAGCACTGATCACAGACGAGCCTCATCTCTTCATTGTTCTCTTTACTGCAGTCGGCTAATTGGCTCCAATTGGATGGTGAGACGTAATTAGCAAATACTCCGAGCATCTCGGCTTTTTCAAAAGCATGTAAAATGTTTGAAATGAATGGCCTTTCAACTCGCTGAGATCATCCAGCCCTTTGGCACGCATCATATTTCACGGGCTCCATAATGCTGAGATTTGATTAACATAATGACAATGGCATCAATGACTCCACTGAGTACAGAGTTTAAATAACGCTGCTCCACGGTTCCGTTCGAGTCGACTGCGTCGCCGATCGCTCAGAGACTCTCAGAACAGATCCCAGAACTGCTGAAACGTCATGGTTAGAGATGAAGGGCTTACAGATTTTGATGGTAGGATTACAGTCTAACAAATAATCAGGATTATTATGTAATAATGAAAAAAAAAAATTAATTAATTAATTAAAAAAGGACAATGCAGCGCAATATTAACACAAATAATCCTCATAACACAAAATATTAAATTGTTGTAAATTGTAAAAATCCATTCATTCATTATCTTCCACTTCATCCTCTATTAGGGTCGCAGGGGGGGTTCCCCATGCCCATCCAGGGGAGAACTTTTCAGGCGCTGGGCAGATACACCCAAGACAGGGTGCTAATCTATCGCTGTGCACACACTCACTCACACAAACACACTCTATATGGGGAAATTTGGAAAATTGAGTTGACCTTGATCCATGTTTTTGGACTGTGGGAGGAAACCGGAGAACCCGGAGGAAACCCACGCAGACACGGGGAGAACATGGAAACTCCACTCAGATTGGGATTCGAACCGGGATTCTCTAGCGCTAAGAGGAGAACATGCTAAGCACTAAGCCACCATGCCGCCTAAATTGATTAAAATAATAAAAAATCAATTAATTAATTAATTAAAAACTATTGAGGTATTCAAAAAAGCGATTGTCAACTGGTGGGTCATGGAAAATTTCTGAGCGGGTTGTAGACAGCTTGTAAAAATAAAATAATAATAAAAACTAAAAAAATATTCTCCCCGTGTCCATGTGGGTTTCCTCTGGGTTCTCCGGTTTCCTTCCACAGTCCAAATACATGGATCAAGGTCAATTGAATTCTCCAAATTGCCCCATATAGAGTGTGTCTGTGTGAGTGAGTGTGTCCCCAGTGATGGATTGGCACCCTGTCCTGGGTGTATCTGCCCAGCGTCCGAAACGTTCTCCCCTGGATGGGCATGAGGAACACCCCCGCGACCCTAATAGAGGATAAAGCTGAAGATAATGGATGGATATTTCGTCTCATGTGATCATTTGTAACACATGACACCCACGCCGCATGTGACCACAGGACACTGAAACAAAATGACCGGTGGATGTGGAGGCAGCAAACTCACTTAACCCTGAAATCTCATGATCTGAAATCACGAGCAGATTATGCACGAATCATAAAATATGCCACACCTTCAGTAAATTATTGATCTGCCTGAAATGAAATATTCAGCTTGGGCAGAATTTGTTGAAAGCAGAAAGCACGGGATCGCTCCCTGGGTTGATGAGGAATATTGATTTGTCGTCACTAATGCTTCCACTGATGAGACGTTAAAACATTTTCTTGCCCCAAGACGGAAAAATGATCTGGTTATCAAATATGTTCAGTCTTTCTCCTGACCAATGAAAAGCTGCGAGCGCAGTTTCAAGTCAAGTCAAGTTATTTATTTCTATAGCGCTTTTTACAACATCACATTGTCACAAAGCAGCTTTACAGAATGAAAAGCCTTTAAGCCCACAAAGAGCAAGCCGAAGCGACAGTGGCAAGAAAAAAAACCTCCCTGTTATGTTGTTATTCAAGGAAGAAACCTTGGGAGGACCAAGACCCAGTGGGGACCCATCCTCCTTGAGCGGCCAGGCAGCAACAACAGTGTAGGACACTAATGTACAGATATTTAACAAATGGGAAAACTAACAACTGGAAAACTATATGTGAGTCCATTAGGGGGCGTCCTGCACGACCGCCAGTCCAATTAATATTCAGATTCCATCCAGTATTCGTCGGCAGAGCCATGGATGAAGATCTCCAGGAAGGCGGTCACACCTCAAAAGAAAGTTTCAGCCGGTACACGGGACGCCCAGCGACTCTGCGGAGAAAACTTGTGTTCACAGCCTCATCCTTTCAGTCACCTCTCAGAGGTCAGTGGTAGGTGAGGGCAGCAACGTAGATTAAGCGGTAAATGAAGAGCTTTGCCTTCAGGCTCAGCTTCTGCTTTACCACAGCGTCCCGGAGAATGGTCTGCAGATGTTCCGCAGTCTGGCCGTCAACCACCCACACCACCTCTTCCTCCTCCTCGGGAACACAGGTGGTGCTGAAAAAAAATCGATTTTTCAAAGGATCGCGATTCCTACTCCTGGCGATCTTGAATCGATTTTAAAATGCGTTTAAGTTTTATTTTTTGGCGTCCCCTCCCGCAGCTCACATTACGTATCCGCTTGGCCACCGTACAGCAAGCTGTTAGCCGGCTCCCGTTGTCTGAATGAAGTCCTCTATTAGGGTCGGGGGGGGGGGGGCATGCCCATCCAGGGGAGAACATCTCGGGCGCTGGGCAAATACACCCAGGACAGGGCGCCAATCTATCACTGAGCACACACTCACTGACACAGACACACTCTATATGGGGCAATTTGGAGAATTCAATTGACCTTGATCCATGTTTTTGGACTGTGGGAGGAAACAGGAGATCCCCGCGGACACGGGGAGAACATGGAAACTACACCCAGATTGGGATTTGAACCGGGAATCCCTAGTGCTGAGAGGAGAACATGCTAAACACTAAGCCACCATTCCGCCCGTCATTATAAACATCCATCCATCCATTATCTTCCACTTTATCCTCTATTAGGGTTGCGGTGGGGTTCCCCATGCCCATCCAGGGGATAACATCTCGGGCGCTGGGCAAATACACCCAGGACAGGGCGCCAATCTATCGCAGGGCACACACTCACTGACACAGACACACTCTATATGGGGCAATTTGGAGAATTCAATTGAACTTGATCCATGTTTTTGGACTGTGAGAGGAAACAGGAGAACCCGGAGGAAACCCACGCGGACATGGGGAGAACATGGAAACTTGGAATCAGGAATCCCTAGCGCTGAGAGGAGAACATGCTAACCACTAAGCCACCGTGCCGCCCGTTTAAAGAAGTTGAAAATATATTTAAGGTTAATTTTTGACAATGTAGCAAATGTTGGTGCAATATAGTTAAAAAGACTGAAGAATAAAATATGAAGGTTAAGTTTTAAAGATTTATCTATAATATAATATAAATCTGAAGTCACTCTGACTGTAAAGTCTGTATTTTAGTTTGGATTAAAGGTTAATGCACCATGGTAAACTTTGGTATTAATATATTTTGAATTATTTGTTCACTGATGGATGTTTTTTTTCTGTAAGAAAAAGCCAGGCAGCTCAGCTAACCTGCTCATTTTCATTTAGTGCGATGCTATTTTCGTAGAAATATAAAATGATGCAAAAAGATTTGATACAGAAAGGAACCTGAGACTATTGTTTTAAATAAATGTTCTATTTGTTTACATTGTCATTTCATCTTGTCAATCACATCCTTTAAACTAAATACCATTTAAACTAAAAAATTGTTTCCGAATCGAATCGTGACCTCAAAAATCAGAATCGAATCGAATCGCCAGATACTGAGAGATTCATACCCCTAAGACAGAACCCCCTGGAGCAATGAGGGTTAGGGGTCTTGCTCAAGGAGGCACATTGGTAACTTCCATGGAAGATTTGAACCCACAACCCTCAGACTGATGGCCCCAACCAAGCCCTAACCACTGAGCAACCACACCCCCGCCGCATTTCCACTTTTTAAGAATTCGGCTCATAGCTTTTTAAGTAATATTGTTTACATTCAGGGCGGCACGGTGGCCTAGTGATTAGCATGTTCTCCTCTCAGCACTAGGGGTTCCCGGTTCAAATCCCAATCTGGGTGGAGTCTCCCGGTGTCTGCGTGGGTTTTCTCCATGTTCTCCAAATTGCCCCATATAGTGTGTCTGTGTGAGTGAGTGTGTGCCCAGTGATAGATTGGTGCCCTGTCCTGGGTGTATCTGCCCAGCGCCTGAAACGTTCTCCCCTGGATGGGCATGGGGAACCCCCCTATGACCCTAATAGAGGATAAAGCGAAAGATAATGTATGGATGGATATTAAGTCGGGCGGCATGGTGGCTTAGTGGTTAGCATGTTCTCCTCTCAGCGCTAGGGATTCCCGGTTCGAATCCCCATTTGGGTGGAGTTTCCATGTTCTCTCCATGTCTGCGTGGGTTTCCTCCGGGTTCACCGGTTTCCTCCCACAGTCCAAAAACATGGATCAAGTCAATTCAGTTCACCAAATTGCCCCATATAGAGTGTGTCTGTGTGAGTGAGTTTGTGCCCAGTGATAGATTGGCGCCCTGTCCTGGGTCTATCCGCCCAGCACCCGAAACGTTCTCCCCTGGATGGGCATGGGGAACCCCACCACGACCCTAATAGAGGATAAAGCTGAAGATAATGGATGTTTACATTTATTGGAATACGACAGACATTAAGTTTATCTTAAGATCAAAACGAGCGTCTGTTCTAAAGCTCTGAAACCAGAGCGTTGGCAGAAAGTGAAGACATTCAGAGACATTTCCGTCCCTCGCCGTCGGCAGAGTTGAAGTTTCCATAGCTTTCCAGCTCAGAGCGCCCCCAGGAGGCAGCGGCTAATAAACATCTGTCGGGATCAATTTACCATTTTATACCAGAGAACGCGGTCGAGCCGAAAAGCTCAGAACGACCTGCGAAAGGTGCCGAGTCGACGCTTTAGAACAGAAGAGCTGCGTGGGAGATGAAGAAGGACTGAACCTGTTCTCTGAACGATCCCGGAGCAGATTTTACAACAGTTTACGATTACAGCGCCGTCCCCAGGCTGCAACACGAGACATGTCTGACGTGGAAAATCAGGATCGCCAAGTCGAGAGCAGAAGCTGAGGGATCTGCACCGCCAACTTTCGGATCACTGTGGTTTTTGGTTCTGACTCGGATATTCAATATTTTATCAGTCATCATTTCATTATCGTCCACCTAATCCTATATCGGCGGCACGGTGGTTAGTGGTTAGCATGTTCTCCTCTCAGCACTAGGGATTCCTGGTTCCAATCCCCATCTGGGTGGAGTTTCCATGTTCTCCCCGTGTCTGCGTGGGTTTCCTCCGGGTTCTCTGGTTTCCTCCCACAGTCCAAAAACATGGATCAAGTCAATTGAATTCTCAAAATTGCCCCCTATAGAGTGTGTCTGTGTGAGTGAGTGTGTGTCCAGCGATAGATTGGCGCCCTGTCCTGGGACTATCTGCCCAGCGCCCGAGACGTTCTCCCCTGGATGGGCATGGGGAACCCCACCGCGACCCTAATAGAGGATGAAGCGGGAGATAATGAATGAATGAATGAATAATCCTATATCAGGGTTCTAAATCAGGGACTGAGTTCAGCCTCCATGCCCATCTTGGGGAGAATGTTTTGGTTGCTGGATACACACAGGACAGGATGCCAAGCCATCGCTGAACACACTCAGTCACACACATGTACATTATATGGAGGCAATTTAAAGCCAATTCACCTTAAATTATTTTTTTTAGACTGCGGCAGGAAACCGGAGCATCTGCATGAACCCCACAAGTACATTGAGAAAACATAAAATCTCTTCAGATTGGGGTTTGAACCCAGATCCCCAGAGTTGGTCAGATGGGTTAACCACTAAACCACTGTGCCACCCCAAGTTCAAATTAATTCATCCATTATCTACCGCCTTATCCTCTACTAGGTTCGTGTGGGGGGGAAGGGGGGGTTCCCCATGCCCATCCAGGGAAGAACGTTTCGGGCGCTGGGCAGATAGACCCAAGACAGGATGCCAAGCCATCGCTGAGCACACTAGCACACTCAGTAACACACACATACTCTACATTATATGGGGGCAATTTGAAGCAGCCAATTCACCTTAAATTCATGTTTTTGGACTGTGGCAGGAAAGCAGAGAATCTGCAAGAACCCCACAAGTACATGGAGAGAACATCTCTACCCAGGATTGGGTTTGATCCTGGATCCCAAGAGATGAATGGCAGATGGGTTAACCACTAAACCACTGTGCCACCCCTGTGCCAGTTCAAATTCATCCATCCTTTCATTATCTTCCGCTTTATCCTCTATTAGGGTTGCGGGGGGTTCCCCATGTCCATCCAGGGGAGAACAGAGCGGGCGCTGGGCAGACACACTCAGGACAGGGCGCCAATCTATCACTGGGCACACACTCACTCACACAGACACTCTATATGGGGCAATTTGGAGAATTCAATTGACTCGATCAATGTTTTTGGACTGTGGGAGGAAAGCGGAGAACCCGGAGGAAACCCACGAGGACACGGGGAGAACATGGAAACTACACCCAGATTGGGATTCGAAACGGAAGCCTCAGGTTTAAATTATTACACAAAAAAAATTAGGTACAATTTGAATTGTTAAAAACGTAACATCCCCCTCAGCCAATAACAGAGTCAGTGTGTCTCTCAGGGGTATGAGTTTAAACATTCAAACAGATGGCAGATCTGTAGTGAACGGTCACAATGTCAACACATCAGGTTTGATGGTGTCGCCTTGACCACACAGTCCAGATCTGACTTCCTTCTCTCCGGGCCTCTTAATGATGCTCTGCATGGGCCACACTTTCAAGATGATAAGAGAGTAATTCATGCGGTGAGAACACAGTTATGTAAACAGTGCAGGAGCCGGAACAGCAAGAGGCGTAAGATCATGAAGACTAAAATAGTGCATGTAATAAAAACATCTATATTGCCACCAAATTCAAACTTTTCAGTCATTCATTCATCCATTATTTTACGCTTTATCCTCCATTAGGGTCGCGGGGGGGGGGGGGTGTTCCCCATGCCCATTCAGGGGAGAACGTTTCGGCTGCTGTGCAGATACACCCAGGACAGGACGCCAATCTATCGCTGGGCACACACTCACTCACACACACACACACATATATATATATGGGGCAATTTGGAGAACTAAACTGACTTGATCCATGTTTTTGGACTGTGGGAGGAAACCGGAGATCCCGGAGGACACCCACGCAGACACGGGGAGAACATGGAAACTCCACCCAGATGGAGATTCGAACCGGGAATCCATAGTGCTGAGAGGAGAACATGCTAACCACTAAGCCACCGTCCGCCCAAATTCAAACTGTTTAGAATAAATATATTCCTTTAAAAAATAAAATGAATGGGGCATTACATTTGGAACAACCCCTGCAGTATTCCCTCCTCATCAGGGGTAAGTATGTGTTATAAATGGGGTGGTTCCATTTTATTATCGTCCACCTAATCCTATATCAGGGTTCGAAATCAGGGACTAAGTTTGGTCTCCATGTCCATCTTGGGGAGAATGTTTTGGGCGCTGAATACACACAGGACACAGGATACACAAGCCATCGCTTGGCACACTCAGTAACACACATACATTACATGGGGGCAATTTAAAGCAGCCAATTTACCTTAAATTCATGTTCATCACTAAGCCACCGTGCCACCAATATTGCCACCAAATTCAAACTGTTTAGAATAAATATATTCCTTTAAAACAAATAGGGCATTACATTTTGAACAACCCCTGCAGTATTCCCTCCTCACAGGGGTAGGTATGTATTCTAAATGGGGTGGTTCCAGTTCTTACATCTGATTGTCCAGCTTTGATATTATTGCCAATAACACACACCTCTGAGCGCTTCACATCGCTATCGATGCGTGATGTACGATTCAAATTTTAAATTATAACATACGTGTCTGCGTGGGTTTCCTCCGGGTTCTCCGGTTTCCTCCCACAGTCCAAAAACATGGATCAAGTCAATTGAGTTCTCCAAATTGCCCCATATAGAGTGTGTGTGTGTGCATTTCTGTGTGAGTGAGTGTGTGCCTAGTGATAGATTGGCGTTCTGTCCTGGGTCTATCTGCCCAGCGCCCGAAACATTCTCCCCTGGATGGGCATGGGGAACCCCACCGCGACCCTAATAGAGGATAAAGCGGAAGATAATAGATGAATGAATGAAAATGAATATAAACAGTGAGCCGATTCCTGATGAGGACTTAACCCATTAATGTTCATTCATTTTCATTCATTATCTCCCGCTTATCCTCTATTAGGGTCGCGGTGGGGTTCCCCATGCCCATCCAGGGGAGAACGTCTCGGGCGCTGGGCAGATAGACCCAGGACAGGGCGCCAATCCATCGCTGGGCACACACTCACTCACACAGACACACTCTATAGCGGGCAATTTTGAGAATTCAATTAACTTGTTCCATGTTTTTGGACTGTGGGAGGAAACCGGAGAACCCGGAGGAAACCCACGCGGACACGGGGAGAACATGGAAACTCCACCCAGATGGGGATTCGAACCGGGAATCCCTAGTGCTGAGAGGCGAACGTGCTAACCACTAAGCCACCGTGCCGCCTCCCATTAATGTTGTTTTTTATAAACTTTTGTACACTATAAATTTTTGTTAGAACAACCGGTATCTTATTACTCAGCGATCAATGTTTACGTTAAAAACTGGTCTAGATTACATCACAGAACACCAATTTATAAACAAAAAAATGTTTTCTAATAAATGCATTTATGAATCAAACCTTTTTTTTCATAGTGTGTTTATCACTCGAGGTTGTGTATTATTGTGAATAAATCACAGGGACCAGAGATTTTTTTTATATTTTGTATTTTCTTTTTGTTCAGTTTCAGTGATCGCGGCATGGTGGCTTAGTGGTTAGCACGTTCGCCTCTCAGCGCTAGGGATTCCCGGTTCGAAACCCCATCTGGGTGGAGTTTCCATGTTCTCCCCGTGTCTGCGTGGGTTTCCTCCGGGTTCTCCGGTTTCCTCCCACAGTCCAAAAACATGGATCAAGTTAATTGAATTCTCAAAAAAATTGCCCCATATAGAGTGTGTGTGTGAGTGAGTGTGTGCCCAGCGATGGATTGGCGCCCTGTCCTGGGTGTATCTGCCCAGCGCCCGAGACGTTCTCCCCTGGATGGGCATGGGGAACCCCACCGCAACCCTAATAGAGGATAAGCGGGAGATAATGAATAAATGAGTTTCAGTGATTTCCAATTAAACTTTTATTTACAGCCGAATAATAAAAAGTTACTGGGAAAACGACAATAATTTAATTTATTTAAATTAATGTTAGGCAGCACGGTGGCTTAGTGGTTAGCACGTTCGCCTCTCAGCGCTAGGGATTCCCGGTTCGAATCCCCATCTGGGTGGAGTTTCCATGTTCTCCCCGTGTCTGTGTGGGTTTCCTCTGGGTTCTCTGGTTTCCTCCCACAGTCCAAAAACATGGATCAAGTTAATTGAATTCTCAAAAATTGCCCCATATAGAGTGTGTTTGTGTGAGTGAGTATGTGCCCAGCGATGGATTGGCACCCTGTCCTGGGTCTATCTGCCCAGCGCCCGAGACGTTCTCCCCTGGATGGGCATGGGGAACCCCACCGCGACCCTAATAGAGGATAAAGCGGAAGATAATGAATGAATGAATAAATTAATATTTGCAAAAAGTTTTTACAAGTTAATACACTTCACAATTACTTGAAACTGTGTGTGTGTGTGGGGGGGGGTTCTCCCTCCTCAATGTCTGAGTCCGTCTCGTCGCCAGGCGGCTGTTCAGCAATGATGCCGGCTTTTAGTAAACGAGTTTTAGTAAACGTGTGTTCACCGTCTATCATCCATCGCTCCCAAGCTGCCCGCAACTTTACTTTAAGCGCTCTGTTTACGCCAATGTCCGGCGCTCGGAGTTCTTTATTTAATCCTCCCAGAACGACGGCAATAATTTTCTCCGATTTAAGTTTCTTTACTCGGCTTTTCTGTGAGATGAGCGCGCATGGAGTCACAGATCAGCAGGGACGGTGATGTGTGGAAACAAACACCCGGTCGCACAACAATACTTTTATAGATTTTGGAACTCAGTACACGTATAAGGCGCACCGCATTATAAGGCGCACGTCCGATTTCTGGGAAAATTTTCGGCTTTTAGGTGCGCCTTATAGTCCGGAAAATACGGTAATAATTTAATAATAAAACCGTTATCTGTATCAGCTGACAAACAATAACACACCCCACTTCTAACTGAAATCTAAACAAAGGAAAGGTCTACAACAGTAGCATTTGCCAAAAAAAATAGCTGAAACTAACCGTGGTTATTGCCCCATCCCCACCCCCGTCCCATTACTACCCAATTATCCCCCACTGTAGAGAGGACTAGAACCAGATGGAAAACAGATCACAACAGCGAACTTTCGTCTCCTGCCAAGGCACTTCAGAGCTTTAATGAACCTCGGTATTAAATCTATAAGAACTCTTCAGCAAATAGTGCTGGAATAAATGAAGGCATGACCCTGCACATATTTATCATCCCTTTGAAAAAAAAAAAAAAAAAACCCCACAGTACCCTCACAGTCTGAAGGAACATTTTATTTGCACTTCTGAGACAATGTGTAGGGTGGAGCGAACCAAGCAGCCAGTGACTCATAGTTTTCTGCTTTTAAAGCATCTCTTCTATTTTTTTGCCATTTCGTCTGAATAAAAAACGTTTCAGACCGGGGTCACCGACCTTTTAGATCCTAAGCTCCATGTTAAAGCTCATGAGGCAAATGAAGAATTACTGCTTTGTTTACACAGTTGTAGGTCAGTAAAGTTTGATTTTCCACAGTCAGCTGCTCCGTCTCACTAACGAAATTCATTTCTTAAATGACTTAATAAACCATGACTGAGTAGAGGGGGGGCTTCGTGGTTGGCATGTTCTCCTCTCAGAGCTGGGGATCGAGGTTCGAACCCCGATCTGGGTGGAGTTTCCATGTTCTGGAAACGGATGATTATGAGGCAAAGTGCATCAGTGAAACCATCAGCACGTCAGTTATTACCTTCACATCACAGCTGTTTTTTGGTTAGACTGAAGAACATCGGTCAGTGACGTGCAATCTATTGCTGGGCACAATCACACACAGACACACACAGACACACACAGACACACACAGACACACACAGACACACACAGACACACACAGACAGACAGA
>JAFMOD010001280.1:834387-916845 GCA_019802435.1 Corydoras maculifer | reverse complement strand
CCCCCTAGTCGTGGATTAAGTGGAAGATAAAGAGATCAGATGTTAATCTATGTCATTAAGTAAATAGGTAGCACAGTAGACAAGGCTGTACACCTCACATAAAGAAGTACCTGGGTGTGATTCCCAGCGTATTTACATTTAGTCGTTTAGCAGACACTTTAATCCAAAGTGACTTACAAGTGATAGAAAACCCAAAAAGCCGAGTATATGGAATACAACTTGGATTTTGTGCTAATTTCGGTGCAATAAGGGATAAACATGTCTAGCGCTTTAAACAAGATTTTACATCAATGGAAAAGCGTTACCTAGGCTACTGAAATTAGTCAATGCATTGAATGTTGAGTACAGACAAAAATCACCAAGTTCTACATCAGCAAAGCACATTTAGAACTTATAACACATAGAATTTGAATGTTTTATAGTAGCTTTTAGTGCAATTGGCAGCAAAATTGTAAAATGTCTTAATACCCTTTTCAAATGTTCACTAAAATTTGATTTATGCTTATATTTAACTTGTAATGTTTATCTTATCTCTATCTTCTTTTTAATCCTCTACTTTGGTAGTGGAGGGTTCCTTATGCCCATCCAGGGAAGAATGTTTCAGGCACTGGGCAGATACACTCAGGACTGGGCACACATACACAGACACACTGTATAGAGACAATTTAGAGCAGCCAATTCATCTTAAATCCATGTTTTTGTACTGTGGGAGAAAACCAGAAAATCCAGACAAAACCATGAAGACACATGAAAATCGGGATTCGAACCTGGATGTCCAGAGTTGCGAGGCGGATGTGCTAACTACTATGCCATCTGTTAACATTTTTCTTTAAATGTAGTAATTTTTTCAGCTAAATGGTTCAATGATGTGTCATTAAGTCTGTGTTTCTTCAAAACAGTTGAGTTAAGTTGTGTTTGAGTTTCAAATAATTCTCCAGATGGCTCTCGAAATATTTTTTGGTTTTAGTAAATATTTCATACATTTATATGAGAACAAACAAGAGTTTTTTTCTTTATTTCAACACTGTTGTGTATTTTGTCATTTTTCATGTAGTTCACTTTAAATGAATTAAACTAATTTTAATTTTAATTTCAGGCTGTTAAAAATATAAAAAGGATAAAATAATAAGAAATAAAATAACTATGCATAGTCCATGCTTTATTAAATCAAGAATGACAAACTGTTCTTTCTTCTGAAGCATTTACTGGGTGCTGATATGTCAGAAGTTTAATCTACTCCTATTGGTTGGAAGTTTGTTTGCGTAGGCCCATGTGGAAGTGTTGGCTTCCCACCTGGGACTCTTAAATAGTGCTGGTTTGAGCATTTTCTCCTGTTTTGTTGTTTTGCTGCTCTCTTCCAACTGTCTAAAATTTGCAGAGGTGCAAGTTTTTCTTTTTTTCATAGTGTGTCTATATAGTATGCCATTTCCCTTGCTCTGCTATTCTTCATATTTGACTGTTGTCCTTTTACAACTCAGCTTGGGCTTCAACACAGTGCAAACTTGCCTTACACATGACTGCAGGAAAGGTGTGATATTGCATCTAATGAGATTTCCGTGTGCTTTTTACCCTTGCCCTAGGCCTCCTCCTTCAGTACCAAGGTGGCTATTCAGTTCAAATAGAAAGGCTTATTACTGTATTCCACTGTCTAAGAACTTGAAAACAGGGAGGGGAGAAAAGAAGCGGCTTTACCTCTGGCCACTTTCCATCATGTTTGATCCTTGAGACTGTAGACCCTGATTCTGATATGAAGTATATCAAAATTACAGCACTGCAGGAAGAAAGAGCTCTGTTCACTGTGGTCTGCACTCTTCTTTTATTCTCTAGCTTTCTTTCTGTTTTTTATATATCAATATAAATTATTTTTACTGATATGTACAATTAATGGACAGGCATTCACTTTTATTCTGATTCTATTTATCAAGGACCACTTACCATCCTTTCAGATCCTCCCAATTGTTTACTGATTGTAGGCTTGTATGTAAATTGTATTTACATAATTGTGAATATATAGCAATAATTTTTAATGCCCCCCCCCCCCTCATTATTGCCAAGGAATTTGCTAACACACAGCGCATATGTAACAAATGGACTTTGTAGTCTGTTTGTGGACTACAGTGCATACTGTGTTAGTCCCCTTTACTCTGTTTTCTAATGGTCAGAACCCCAATAGTATGTAAGATATTTGTAATACCGACTGGTTGACACAAAGCATATACATGTTCTGTATCCTGTATGCTTTCTGAAACCAATCTTTTTTGGAACTCATTCTTATTGTTTCAACAGTTCAACATATTTTCTGTGCTTATCTTTAATGTACTGCTTTGGTAAGTAACAAGTTTAAATAAGAAAGAATTGAAGACACATACAGGATGTGCAGAGGCATACTTTATTTTCTCAAATTGTTCAATCTAAGCACTAATAAAATATCTGCCTGTCACACTTTGAGTCTACTGTAGAACATGTAGTTCTGCTTTGTTTTAGTAGGTTTTCCAAACTGAACAGACTTTATACAGCACAACAGGTCATTATACAGCAAACCACTTTCATCTGTAACTGATGGAGCACTAATATTTAATGCAAAGCTGTGAGGCAGTCGTGGGTGTGTGTATAATAGAGTTGTTTGACCACCTCAGAACAAAGTTCAGCAAATCAGAACTACCTGTTTTATAATGGTATTATTGTGAACCTAAGTTCATTATCCAAAAATATTTTTAAAGATCAGCAATAGGAACAAACTATAACAGCAGGCTCCTGTGTAAAAGCACTGGAACAGTTGATGAAAGCAGGTTGTCATGTTCAAGTGAACAGGTACAGTTCGGAAATTGCATTTAAGCTTGACCACAGTGTAAATCTCATACAAGAGGCCAGTCTGCCTGGTGGATTAACAGCAAATTGTTGTAGTGGCAATTCAGGCTTTTGATTAAGCTTGCATCAGCGGTGTAGGTGGATGGCATAGCCTGCAAATAAAAGTGTACATTATTTAGAAGAGGGAATGATATTTAATGCTTGTAAAACCTAAAAAAAAATATCCAGTTTAGATGATGTTCAGAGTATAAAACCCACTTATGGTACAAAGAAAAAAATATATATAGAACTATATATATAATATATATATATATAGTTTACTATGGCGGCATGGTGGCTTAGTGGTTAGCACTTTCGCCTCTCAGCACTAGGGATTCCCGTTCCAATCCCCATCTGGGTGGAGTTTCCATGTTCTCCCCATGTCTGCCTGGGTTTTCTCCAGGTTCTCCGGTTTCCTCCCACAGTCCAAAAACATGGATCAATTCAATTGAGTTCTCCAAATTTCCCCATATAGAGTGTGAATGCATGCGTGTTTGTGTGAGTGAGTGTGTGAATACTCTAAATTACTCCTGTATAGTGTGTCTGTGTGTGTGTGCTCATTTATCAATTGGCACCCTTCTTTGGGTTTATCTTCCCATGCCTGAAACGTTTTTTTACTGTAAAATTTTAGCAGTATAAAGCACTGTAATGTCAGTGTTCTGTTGACACATTTACTTTGGCATATTATTTGCTGTAACTGTTGAACAATTAAACTGATTTGATAACTTAAGCCCTTTTGTTTTATCCCTCTGAATAAAAAAGAGACTTCTTGATGAATTGAATTTATTTTGACAGGATTTGCTTTAATTTTAAGGAATATGACTTTGAGAATTGTGTTAGGTGCAGAATGTATGGTTACCTATAATATCTCTGTCAACACAGTTTATTAGCTCTAAGCTGGTAAACGAATATAAATGTCTGGTGGGCTTTTCCCTATGCATCGCATATTTATGAATAAATATACATAGATGAATTTTTTTAAAGTGTTTTAAAGATTTAAGGTCCCATGCCAATATATGAATTATACTGGCATTACAGGATTATTACCAACCCTATAACATGATTACTAAGTGTATTAATAAGGTAAATCCAGATATGTGAAGGAGTTTTTGTTTGGCTATATTACTCTAGAGCCCTATAAATATGTATTTTAATTATTCAGCACATTATCTAAGTATTAGCTTTTATTGTTTATCATTTTGGTGCAGGCCAATGGGACCACTAAGCATTAGGCTGCATCTGGTCTATGGTCCACTCTGGAATTAAATAGATCTGGGTTAATTCACAGGTTTAGGGCACCTACTATATGTGGACTAACTTAATGTAAGTGATGGTGATAGAGAATCTAATCATCATCAATGTTCAGTGTTTTTTCCTGCACCACCATATCTCATTTTTATCACATTGTCTGCTGTTTCTTGACCCATGATGACCATAGCTCTTTTTTGATGTCATTCACCGGCTCTTTTTTATCCCCTTCACTCAACTCTTTCAGTTTCCCATGGGAGAGTAAAGAGATTGTTTATCACAGAGTTTTTTTTATTGTTTCTGCCTTCTCTATCTGACAGTGACAGACACAGACTGACTCGCATGCTTGCACTTAAACTTTTTTTCTTCCTATGGTGTCTTTTGATCTATGTGCATTGTGTTTCAATGTCGACTCTAAAGCTATCCTTTTTTACTGTGATCAAATTATTAGGCAATGCACTTGCCCTTTCATTACTCATTTAAACTGAGAAATACATTCATTAATTTATTCATTATCTTCCGCTTTATCCTATATTAGGGTCGTGGGGAGGTTCCCCATGCCCGTCCAGGGGAGAACGTTTCGGCCACTGGGCAGATAGACCCAGGACAGGGCGCCAATCCATCGCTGGGCACACACTTACTCACACAGACTGCACGCATACACACTCTATATGGGGGAATTTGGCGTACTCAATTGACTTGATCCATGTTTTTGGACTGTGGAATCCAGATTGGGATTCGAACCGGGAATCCCTAGCGCTGAGAGGCGAACGTACTAACCACTAAGCCGCCATGCCGCCCTGACAAATACAATGTGTTCCAATTCATTCATTTAAAATTAATTACATTTTAAGTAACAAATATTTTAAACAATGTTTACAATTAAATGTTTTTACACAACACACTGTAGTTTGCTGTATAATGAAAGGTTTCAATCTTAATTACTTACTTCCTAACTCATTACTGTGTTAAACTGACAATACATTTATTTTTGGGAACGACAAATACATTAACTAAATTCAGGGATGTTTAGCGAGTTGTCAACAGTGCACCACACAGCTTGATTTAGCATGTGTTGGTCATTTAGCAGACGCTTTTATCCAAAGCGACTGACAAGGTGAGCACAGGGTTACTCACATCCCTGGAGCAGTGAGGGTTAAGGGCCTTGCTCAAGGACCCACATTAGTAACTTCAGGACCTGGGATTTGAACCCCCAACCTTAAGATTGATAGCCAAACCACTGAGCTTGACCTTGCCCTCGTAAAATCATAAAATCATGTCTTTTCACACACGCAAATTGGCGTAACCTACAATAAACCAATCGGTTTACACTGTTGCTTCTGAAACGTTGTAGGCGGAAGGCGGAAAAAGCTGTTGGTGAACATTGTGACGCATGTTGCACAGGGTGCAGTATGGGGTAAATAGTGTTAAGTATAACTTTTTTTATGGTTAGAATTTAGGCAAAAACACTTTTGTTTTTTAAAAATTACTATTTTTTTTACTTTTACATTTATAAACATGTGCGCTTTAACTATCTAACCAGCAGCCAATAATTAAAATGTGTCAATTTTACACATGTGATCTCAAAACAATAAAATGGTTATCCCCAGCCAAAGTCATTATGTCTGATTGTTTATAAATAATGTAAAGGAAGGATTTTTTTTCCTTAAGCTGTTGGTTAGTTTAGAGTGTGAAAGTAAATCATGAACTTGGAGTGAGCATTCACAATAATGTGCCTTACTGAGGCAAAGAACATGCGTTTCACAAACAAGGACATCAGCAATTTCATAAAGGAAATTGGCCAAAGTTGTACAGAAAAGGCAATTTCATTTAATCTATAGCTGCAGGCAGTGAGACTGTTCTCACTCTGTTAAGGCAAAAATTACAGGCAAATGGCTCCATCTATTCTGAGCTCTAGCGTAGATCATGAGCTAAAGATGGTGTCAGTGGAGAGGAAAATATGACTGATACGAGAAAAGGAAAGGGAACAAAGTGTGCAAAAGCGGTTGCATTTGCATCTGTGAATTTAATGAAGATGATTTAAAGTAGGACTGTACTCAAACCACCTCACATCGGATTCATTCTATTAGAAAGAGATATAGTAAAATATTCAGCATGAACTAATGTTTTTAGGTATTTTGGGATTAACAGCATTTCAATGATGTTTATGCAAATTGAATTATTGTTTTAGGCAGGTGCTAAAAGGCAGTGCATTATTAAACTCCATTAGCAGATAGTCTTCTAAAATTAAAAAATATATATATTTTATATTTATTTATTTTATTTATTGTGCAGAATATAAAGACAATCAGCAACATTAGATAATTACTAGATTTACTAGAAATAAATAAATTTGACACATTACGCTAACACATATTGATCCGTGTATTTGCTTATTTAGTAATGGTTTTATAAAATTGGTTTAAAGATTGCACAGTGGCATGTCCACCTCTCAGAGCTATGGCCATGGGTTTTTTCTAATTTACTCTACTAAATGTAAATGTAAAAGAAACTATGGGAGAATGACATATTTATGCAGCTAAAATCAGCACATTGTTAGAGATGTCCTGAAGCATTATAGTGGAAGCAGAGTTGATATTCTGCTTTAGCACACCTAATCTTTATAACTAATTAAGTCAAGACACCTATTAATTTCAAGACTTAGTAAAGAAACATTTTTTTCATTTCTTACAGATAGAGTTTTTATTAAGAAACATCTGATTTCACAGCTACAGTAAGCCATTTGAAAAAAATAGGAAACTATTATATGTTTTAAAAACACTTTTTTAGTAAGCACAATTATTTCTTTTGAGGTAAAAAACGTAGTAGTTTAAATGTTATTAAATGCTTTAAAATTTAACCCCAGTTGTAAACATTTACAAGTTTTATTACATTAATATTAATATTCATACCATATTATACTGTATTATATATACAGTGAAAATATATTTATACATTAGTTGCATATTGATTAATTAGTAAGTAAACAGCTACTTAAACTAACTTATTAGTTTATAACTAACAAAACTAAAATGTAAACAAGATGCAGCTCAGCAGTAATGGAGAATATCAAAAGTAGGTTTAGGTTTAATAAGGGCTCCCCTGCTTTCTTTTATTAAAAAAGAAAAAAATAAACAGCAGCAAGGTAGGAATTACTTCATCTGTGAAATTCAGAGAACTCAATTTGTTTCAATGATCTGCCATTTCTTCATAACATTGTTTTCTGGAGAACATTAAAAAATGTAGATATTACAAGTGAAAAGCAACTGTTTTGTATGCATTTAGCTGATACTGTTTACATCCTCATTTTCCACTGATGTATGTGTAGAGTTTAACATAGTTATACCACTTATGCTGGCTGAACACACGCATGAAGTTTTGGATCTCATAATGTATTATGTCTTTATTTAAAAATCAATATAAGTATATATAAGATTGAGCAAAAGGTTTTCTTTTACCAAATGCCACATGTTAAAAGTCCTATAATTTATTATATATTTATTGTTGAACTAAATGTATTTTGGACATAGTATTTTACAGTATTGTTACCTAATATTTGTCAGAATCCTTTCATCATGTATCCATTGTGTATACATTCAGTCAAAAAGAATGCATTTAAAGTGGAGGCACATGTTTTAAAAGGACTTATATAAAGTGATAAAGTGGTGATGATGAAGTGATCTAGTTTGCCTACTCTGCTTTGCACACAGAGGAATTAGTCCACCACATTTAACCCATCCATGCAGTGAAACACGTACATATACACACACTAATGAAATTAGCACACATGCCCGGCGATAGGCAGCCTTGTACACGGCGCCTGGGGAACAATTGGGGTTTGGTGCCTTACTCAAGGGCACATTAGCTATAGTAATTTGTGGGTCAGAAATTCAAACTGGGGACTTTCAGGTCATAAGGATCCTCAAACAAAAACAAACGGCTGGCCCAATACTGCAATTCACTTTTTTTTTTATCTCAAACTTGTCATGTCCTTGTGATAATCTTGTCTTTATAGACATTGCTTTGTGCACAACAAATATACAGGATGGGTACAAACCTTTAGTAGAAACTGTAATGATAAGCTTAAGATATGGTTTTGGTCCATTTGGTTTATATGGTTTTAAAATATTAATCCCAGCTTTAGAAGTTTAGTGAATTGTCATGTAGCTCACGTTCAGCTACCAGGAGCTCAATGAATATTCTGAAGACCATAAGCCATCAGTTGGGATCAAACCTGTGACCTGTTGAAGCACGGCCAAATTTCCTAACACTCTTTTGCCGTACCAGTGGGTGTACATAAGAAATGTGATTGTCAGTCATGCCTCTTTGTCAAAGATGTCACTTTCAGATGTCTGACATCCAACAGCATGCTATTTTAGGACACTGTGACAACCATAAAAATCAAATTAACTGCTGTTCTTGTGGCTTAACTTATGGACAGAGGAAAGTCAAGATCCATCAAATCTACATAATTGACGTTCAAAGAATATTTTAGATAATGCCTTTGATTGAAAGCTTGCTGTGTCAGTGACAGGTTTGAAGAGATTGCATGTTGATTTGATTTTGCAGTCAAAAGCATCAAAGATAAGGCCATTGTAAAGGGTTCCATAGGTTATCATTAGAATGTGCATTGTTGGAAAATAAAATCCAATGGCTGTCCTTGGGGCAGTACCCAGTAAAGTACTTTTTGGACTGCTCTGTCACCTTTTTGCCCATAAAATGTATTTATAATTTATAATTTATAGTCAAGTAAATAGCCCAAGGGGGTACAATACATCTCTGGTGTCAAAACTGGACTTGTATTTTGCTCCAATTTCTCACATATTTAGTTCAGGGATGGTCTGCCAGTCAAATATTTATTATTATGTTTGGTACAGGGCACTAGGAGGATCAACAGTAAACTTATTGGCTTATTTGTAGGCAGGTGAGAAGTCAATAATAACATATGTGGCCAAGACTCGAAGAAAAAGTAATACGCATTGATGTTGTTTTGCCATGATCAAAGTGTTATAAAGCAATCTTGGCTGTCCATTAACTTTCATAAACAGAAAACAGCAGTCAAAGCCTCAGTAGTGCTGTTTATCTGCTATTTGCTCTTGCAAGTGTTGCATTTCAAATAGATGCAGCAACGCACTTTTTTTAAGCAGGAGGTGATTCTCATACTCTTGGATTAGACTTTCTTTGTAGGTTGTTTGACATTAACAGTGGGTAAAAGGGGAAAATCAGATGAAACTCCTGAAGTTTATCTTAAAAAGTAATGTCTTTTTGCATTGCACAAGTGCTAAATTTGGCGGTAGATAAAATATAGTTTTTGTTAATAGTTTGATTTTTGCTCCAGGATGAGTGACTTAATAATTCTATTAGAAGTTTTTTATCAACTTCTCAGCGCTAGAACTTCTTAGACGAGTTGTTGTTTGTGCGGGTTTTTTTACATTCTGGTTTTCAGGTTACAGTTTTCTCACACAAGTGGAATGACTGCTCTAAATTGCCCCTATATAGTGTGTTTTTGTGTGTGTGTCTGTGTGAGTAAGTGTGCCCAGCAATAGCTTGGCGCCCTGTCATGGGTGTATCTGCCCAGTGACTGAAATGTTCTCTACTGAATGGGTATTGGGTACCCCCACCCTAGTAGAAAGATTTACCAGACGATAATGAATGAATGAATTAATTTATTTATAATATTCACTTCTACTTTACTTTCATATTTAAGGAGACAACTACATTTTAAAATATATCACATCTATAAATTTGCATATGCCAAAGATGGACTCATAAGAGTTTTATGCAGTGACAGGACCGACAACATTATTAACAAAACCTAAAAAAGCCTTGGTTGATAAAGGTGTTAGAAATCACTGAATAATAGAAGCTGGTTAGCTTACATATTGCCTGTTTAAGCTCAGAGGCTGTTTATAAAAGCCCCGAAGAACTCCAGCTCTAGCCATTGGTCTTAAATCTGTCATGCCAGAACCCAGGAGAGGTGTAGGACTGGCCTAAATTTGCAATCTCAATGTCAGATGACAGAATTCAAGCAGGGGCTTTGGGCTTAATGGAAATATACAGCATATGATTTATGAGGATGAGAAATCCCTACTCAGAATAGCTGATCAGTGAGCTGTGGTTCTTACAGGTGGAGCATGTTGTCATAAAATTCCTCAAAAAAAAACAAAAAGTGAGGTGTAGCCACTATAGTTCGATTCACAATTCAGATATATTTGCCATGTTTGAAGAGTTATTATTAGAAATAAATAGTTTTGGGCAAACATTTCAAGTATTGTATATAAGTTTGTGGCTTGCAATAGATTTGTGTATCGGCATGAATTTTGAAAGCACTTTCTGCAGCTGTTCTTATTTTTAAGGTGGAGGAGTTATACCAGGTCAACACGTTTATGCAATAAAAACCTAATTTGTACAATTTCAGAAAATTTAACTGTCTCCAGAATTAATATATATAGACCTATCATTGGCTTTAATTCTACCGATCAGACTGATTGGATATTTTCCTTAATTTTGATATATTTATTAGAATCTTTATTAAAGTCTCCCTTTTTAGTGTGTTTTAGTGTCTTATTGGATCTTCTGATTTTGCAGCAATGTACTGTGGCATGAATTTCATTAGGTTATGGAATTATTCGTGGCTATATTGCATATATTGTATATATTGCATATTGCCAATGCAATGCATATTTCAGAAATTGCATGGAACTGGCATTCACTGAACTGCCCGGTCTACCTTGTCCAAGATGCTCTATTGGATTAAGATATGTGAATGTGATGGCCAGGCAAGCAAAGGAAACTTGCTGTCATGTTCCTGGAACTAATCCATGACTACAGGCCCTTGTGGCATGGCACATAGCCCTGCTAAATGTGTTCTTTTGCCATCGGGTAAACAGCCATGAAAAGATGAAGTTGGCTGACTATTATGCTTAGGTAAGCCTTACTGTTCAAACATTAATTCACATGTGACAAAGGATTCTAAAGAAACTTCCCACAACATTAGTTTACCTTTATCAGCCTGAATTATTGACAACTGACAGCATTTATTGATTTATGCTTCCAGCACTATATTCTGGCCCTATAATTATCATAGTGATACAGACTTTTAATTTTATTTGACCAAATAATTTATTTACACTGGTTAGTAGCTAATCATTTTCTCTTGGTTACTCACTTGGATCGTCTCTTTTTGTTTTCCTTAGTGAACATTTTCCTTTTACTGGAATTCTGTTAATGTTAAAAAGGCAGGTCTTGCAAACTTGTCAATCCAGACAATGAGTGGAGCTGCTGAAATATGTGTAATCCACTGTAAATAATTTTTTACACAGTCATCTCGTTTCTTATTAATTACTTTGTAATTCTCTCTCCCCCTTTTTTTGAGAGCTTATATGCATATAGGGTCACTATTAACAAAGCACAAAGCAGGGATGTCAGTTACCTCCCTTGTTTTTATTTGCATCTCATTAACAAACAGATATCTGACACCATTGTTGTCATAGCAGGTGCCTCTAATAAAGTGGACATTCAGGGAAAATGGAGGTGGTCACTTGCACTGCTTTCATTAGTTATGTCAGCTTAAGGCAATGTTTGGCACAGCCACATCCGCTTTTCATTCAATCCTAAAAAGTGACAAAAAGGCAATATTGTTATTGAATGGTCTTTAATTTCTGAGCCAAACGTTTTAATCTTGGTCTGGTGTAACCCTTAATAATTTTTACCATGATAGTGTTATTTTTTTGTGCTAAGGCTTGCAAAACAGCTATAACATGCACAGCCTGACCGATTGGTATTTAGGATGTCTTATTTCTTTTTACCATATTGAACACTAAGAACCTCCACAGGAAGGTGTAAAAATGTGTGTTTGCTGTGTGAAATGTGAATGTCCGTCTGCAATACTGCAAATGTTATTGGCCTTGTATTTGTTTAAGCCCTAAGGCAGTGGTGAGAAAAGGCTACAACAAAAGGGCAGACAAGATGGCCTTCAGCTCATTAAAAGTATGATTATTCAGCACTCTTAACCTCAAGAGCAACTATTCTTCCAGATTTTTAAATTTCCTTTTTCCCAATTCACCTAAGCCATTTCTTGAAGGGCTTAATAATTAGCAGGTCAGCTAGAGCATGTGCTTGGAGATTTGGAAAGCCTTGACACTCTGCAGACATCATGTCCCAAAGCCCAAAGATAAGAAATATTATTATGTGCATTTGCTTTTTAAGCTTATCAACATGTTTATCGTTTGGGAATTAGTTCACTCTGCATTATTTCTTATATTACAAATTAATTCATACTTCCAACAATTAAAAATACAAAAGGGAATGTTCATTTCTTTATACTTTTTAACGGCAACATTTTCACAACATTTGTTTAAGTAAATTCAATTAGCTGTCTTACATGGATGAAAGTCCCTTTTTTAGATATCAGCATCTGTGACATTACATATATATATATATATATATATATATATATATATATATATATATATATATATATATATATATATATATATATATATATATATATATTAAAAGGTTTCATTAAATGTACTGTGCAGTTAAACAGTTCTTGACCTTAAATGAAAAGTCTTTGATTCTCATGTGCTTAACCAGATTACCTTCGTTCCTATTAATAAAATCTATGTAACAAGTCATTGCTGCTGCAAGGCTCTGAACTCATTAACATAACTGTTAAGGTAATAATCTATTCATTTTCTGGGGTTCTATGGGGTGAACAGTGTCACCATGTGTTATTATAATGCAGTATTGAAATGGATCATATTTTATCCCGTCTATGTAGTTATAATTATCTCAGTAATTTGCTTCTTTACAGAAATGACATTTACTGAACATCATTTTTGACATTTAAAATGTGATGGTTTGATTTCAGGCATTTTCAGACCTTCATAATGTCAGTTATTATGAGGGTATATTTTATTGCAATTGTTCATCATCAACAAAAAACAGCTAGTTGCAATTTGCAAGTAAGCTGTACACAACAGGTAGTTCTGTTGATTAAACAACATTAATTAATAAGTTATTAATTTATTCATCCATTCATTCATTATCTTCCGCTTTATCTTATATTAGGGTCGTGGTGGGGTTCCCGATGACCATCCAGTGGAGAACATTTTGGACGCTGGGCAGATATACCCAGGACTGGCACCAATCCATCGCTGGGCACACACTCACTCAAACAGACACACTCTATATGGGGCAATTTGTAGAACTCAATTGACTTGATCCATGTTTTTGGACTGTGGGAGGAAACCGAGAACCCGGAGGAAACACTTGCCGACACGGAGAGAACATGGAAACTCCACCCAAATGGGGATTCGAACCGGGAATTCCTAGCGCTGAGAGGCGAACGTGCTAACCACTAAACCACCGTTATTAATTTAAGTTAAGATATTTATTATAGGGACGGCATGATGACATAGTGATTAACTATATAAATGTAATGTAATGTGAATGTAAATCACTTTTTAGTTAATTGACTGTCACGATAGCAAAATCTAACTGAAAATGAAAGTCTGTGTCTTTTAGAGTCTTGACTGTTTTTCTTAGCCTTCGCTTATCACTCACTCAAGTGTATAACTGCACTTACTGCAATGTGTCAGGGATTTCAGTGGCTCTCCTTCACGGCACAAAAAAGCTAATCGCAACTAAGCTCTTAATCGAATGTAAACTTATTCTGCTCTGATGACCTGGCCTGGTGCCATAAGGTGCAGAGATCACAAAAGACTTAAGCTAATGCTGACAAGTTTGCACGTTCTATTTTTAAATCTTTTGCGATATGTATTTGCCTGCAACAATAAAGAGCGAGCTCATTATTTCAGCACAGAGTGGTGAGATGTCTAGCTAACAAGCCACAAAAATTGCTCCTGTAAGTAAGTTAAGGTTAAAGACTGAGGCAGATATTGAACATGCTTTATGGACTATAATACAAAACCAAAACGAGATACTATCACAAGCTAGCAATATCAGCTGATTAATAGGTCTTTAGCATATTAAAATTCATCTTACTAGAAAGTACATTAGTCACAAAGTTAACATCAGTTCAAACTGCACAAAGCATTTTGGGGTTTTTCTTTGTCCTGCTGCTATAAACCTTCCGGTCAGAAGTAATATAAAAGTAATATAGAGTTATTGTGTAATGCTTTCAAATATGTCACTAAACCCAAATTTGATTGGTGATCCCAAGACCATTGTGTGTGTATATACTGTCTATATTTTGTCTTTTGTCTTATATATATATATATATATATATATATATATATATATATATATATATATATATATATATATATATATACATATATAGATAGATAGATAAAATAAGATCTTATCTCATACTAGCCACTTCACTTGCGAAGACGTTTTCTGCAAGAGGTGTAAACATTAATGTATGCACTATAATGTAATAGCAATCAGTGTGAACTAGACTCTCTATTATTGCACATGATGAGCCAAATCACGTCATCACAATAACAAAAACACACTGACGTGCAACAATTCAAGCTGTAGAGTGCACAGTTGATAGCTTATATATATATATATATATATATATATATATATAGTGTTAGTGTTATTAATATAAAATAAAAATAGTATCAACTTGTCATGCATTACTCATAGAATTGTATTTTCACAAATGTGTTAATTAAAACACAAAGAGATCGTTGTACTGTATTCATTCACCATAAATCTACATAGCTGTCAAGGTGCATAATTCATTGACTAGTCAGTTAACTTGTCTAGTTCTGGTAATTACTTTAATTCTTACTGTTAATAAAGCTGTATCAGCTATAACCGGACAAATGAAATGGTTATTTCCTTTCAAAGTTCATCGGGGTTGCATATTTCCTGTTAAGAGCAGTTTAAGTGGCTAATTAAGTTGGACAATAATTCTCATCATATTGATCCTCCTTTTCAGGACTGAATGCTGGCCAAATCTCATATTTTTAAAAAAGATTCAAGCATACATGTTAATTATTATATAAAAGTCGAACCTTAAGCTTTATCCAGACTATTACCCATCACAATAAAAGAAATCCTTTCCGGAATAGATGCTTTGTTACGGGAGGTAAGCATGATTTGCAGCTTGTCAAGGCTATATGAGTAATTTTTTCAGGCTTACACATAAATGAATCTGAAATGAATTAATGTTATCTGTAATTAAAATGACATTTTATTTTTATCGCAAGTAGTTCCTTATTGTGTTTTTTACTTCTATATTATCCTGGTTTTTGTATAGTACAGCCAAATGCTTTACTATCGGAAAAAAAAATGTTTAATCCATAAGGATAATCTAATTCATATTTTCATCCATTAGGAAAAGGTAATTAACTTTTGATAAATTACATTTTTCAAACAAAACCACTCTAACACAAATCATTAAAATGATCTTTCCACTAATATAATTAAAAATGAGTCAACATCAGGTGTTGGATATCAGTTATTTCTGTATATAATTAATGTAGTATGCAGAACAACCCTTTTTTTAATTCCTTAACAAATCAACTGAGCAAAGGGAAATATGAAAAAAAAAAAACATTTTAATGATTATTAAATTCAGTTACCATATTTTTTCATTATTATTTTTTATAGTTGGTATAGTATAGATGTAATTCCACTGCTTTTCTTGCTAAAGGCTTTTCACTATTTTCAACAATGGACCGTTTTTAGAGTGTATGAATTATGGGTGAAAGCTTTATGTTTGAAAATACACTTTACCAAAAGAGTAGATGCTTTTTAATCCAACCTCTACGAAATGAAGAAAGAATAAACACATAGCATATTTGCTTTGATATATTCAGGTCTCATTAACTAATTTAACAGTTTGGGTAGTTGATTACATGGTATAGTCCCCATTGCCATTCCTTGCAGCTGCCTATACCACCTGTTCCAATGACTGTGGTTTAACCTTTTTCTCCTACAATTTCTGAAACGTCCCAGAGACATGTCATTCATTATGTGGACTGTCTGTAATAAATTCATGGTAAGCAGATGATGCAGTTGTCTAAAATTATTTCTTATATCCGTAAACCACTATAATATTACAAAGATTTACATCCACTGCTAAAATTGTTCAAGGTTTACTACACTTGTAATAATTTGTTTTGTATCAGTCATTATTAACATTAATTTTGGTGTGTTTGCATGTCAACTAGTTGTTTTTAAGGCTGTTGCTATACTGTGCATTTATGCATGTAGTTATAAAATAGTGATAAATGCTACTAACATTCAATAATCTAAACATGTCACTAAAGATGTTTTCTGGCTTATGTTCTTGAATTTGCTCAGCTAAGTCCTGTTTAAAGAATTATTTTATTCCTGGATGTTGTAGAAGTGTATATGTAAACCACATCAGTTATAACTATAGTCATGTTTGTACTGCAAACCACCATGCTTTGATGATCAATCCAACATCTTTTTTGGCCATGGTGGCAATGACCCACTCTACCTTCAGAACAGGAGTTTTTTGTTCATTTGTTATTCCTCAGGCCCCATAGGTAAAGCTTCAAATTTTCTTCAGTAGCAGAATTCAGCAGTGATTTCTTCTTTTTCAGACAGCAAGACACTTTTACTCCAGGAAACCAGACCTTCCCTTAGGTGGCTGAAACACTGCCTTACCAAAAATTTAAAAAATACTTTATTTTAATCTGACTCCCAGTTGATAACTCAGACTAAGAAGCAAAGCAGCTAGCATTCAATAAGGACTATAGGTAGTTTGGGATTCCTGTGAATTGCTAAAGCTGCCACTAAGGAATTCCTCATTGGGGAGTGAATTCACCTAAAAAGACTTGTCAACTGACAATGGTTTGCACGTTTCTGGCTAATTGATTGGGTGAAAGAGCAACGACCAATAATGCTGTAGTTATATAAAAGGTAAAAAAAAGGGTTTTCCCCTTAACAAGTAAATTGTTGCCATTTGTACATCTTATATAGTTAATATAATTAATGGCGATGTATTATAGTGGTGTAGGGTTTAGGATTCTGTGGTTGTTCTGTGGGGTTCCTGATCTCTGTAAAACAAATTATGCATTGAAATCATATGAACACTTAAGTCTGTAACTGCCATACTAAATGAATATGTATATGTATTAATATTTGCAACCTCTAATTTGGTTAAAGTAAATTGTTATAATCATCATTATAGCCATGTCCATGTTTATAGCTACAGAATTAGCAGGCTACAATCAAAACCATAAGGCTAGAACTTGGACAAAGAAACAAGGACGAAAGGGTTTAAGAAGCGAGAAATAAAGATAAGGAAACTCAAGACTTATACGGATAAGGTAACAAGGCTTAGGATTATACCGCCGCACATGACAGGCCTTGCAAAAAATCCAGACAAATAAAGGATTATATATACACACACCGCCACAAGAACAAAACACAGGTGACACAACACAAGAAACAGTAGCAAACAATGAAAAAATGAGATTTTCTTCACATACAGATGATATATGGTATATATAAGTTATAAACAAACATCTTGCCACTGAGTAACTGTGCACAATACAGTTTGAACCCATTAGGAGGGCAGAGGGAATAAACAATGGGACATTGTAGAACAGCTTTTCTGTTTTTTTGGCAATTTTTTGTGTGATAGCATGATAGCAAAGTGCACAAAGTGAGCTCACAGAAGACACGGTTGAACAAATTTTGGATGAAAAAACACCAGTATCCTGGAAATAGTTATTTCCAACACTATTAATTATTTATAAGGACTATTACAAACCAGGACCTGGATTATGTCCAGCCGTGTCCGACTAACAGATTAGCTTTTGAATTAAAACACTTTTACATACAAGTGTGTATGTGTTTGTGTGTGTGTGTGTGTGGGGGGGCATTTCTATGTTAATGTCCATTCTTTTAAAAAGGAATGATAAGCTCAATTATCCAAAGTTTAAAATAAATCAATTGTCTCACAGTGTGGTGGCACACTTGCATAGTGGGTAGCACATTCATCTCTCTGGGCTTGGGATCAAGTTTGAATTTTAAACTTGGGTTCTCCAGCTTCCTCTTTCAGCCCAAAAACATAATTTCAAGAAGAATTGGCTGTTCTAAATTGTCCCTAACTATATTGCCCCTATATAGTATGTCTGTGTAAATTGTTTGCAAAGGATTGGCGCCCTGTCCTAGGTGTAGCTGCCCAGTGCCCAAAATCTTTTTCCCTCAATGGTCATGGGAAACCCTCCTCTTCCTGCAACCCTAGTAAAAGATCAAGTGGAAGATTATGAGATGGAACTTAAATAGCCTTCGTGTAAACACAGGGTTGAAGATACATACTTGAAATGATGTATGTATTGTTAATTCAAATCAGTAATTAAAAAATGACATTTTTGCTATGTGCACATTTAAAAAAGTAATAAGTTATGTTCTACAGCTACTGTTGTGTGTTGTTGTCATTTTTAATATAATTTTAGTTTGTATACCCAGTTTGGAGTAAAATATAACATAAGTGTGTCTTTTCCTGTAAATCCATTTTAAGCAGGCCCCTGGCTTATTTCATATTTCCTTATTATCTGTTACATAACTCAATATGGAAATGTTTAGGTTTTTGCTGGCAAAAAAAATTTAGAAAGAAAATGTAAACTTCCACAATTTATACCGACAGAAGTCAAATAAAAGTGCTGATGTGTAATTCAACATATATATATATATATATATATATATATATATATATATATATATATATATATATATATACACCGTGTCTGCGTGGGTTTCCTCCGGGTTCTCCGGTTTCCTTCCACACTCCAAAAACATGGATCAAGTTAATTAAAGTCTCAAAATTGCCCTATTAAGAGTGTGTCTGTTTGAGTGAGTGTGTGCCCAGCGATGGATTGGCGCCCTGTCCTGGGTCTATCTGGCCAGCGCCCGAGACGTTCTCCCCTGGATGGGCATGGGAAACCCCACCCCCCACCGCGACCCTAATAGAGAATAAGCGGGAGATAATGAATGAATAAATATATATATATATATATATATATATATATATATATATATATATATATATATATATATATATATATAGTATTCTGAGTGATCTCTCTGGATGAGTGCTTGTTTTTTCAGTGCACTGATTAGTATAATTCCACTTTTTAACAAATGTGTTTGCCTATAATAGCTGTAAATCTGTTTCTGCAGTCGCTATGCATCTTTATCTGACTGAAATAGCAGCATCATGCATAATTATTCTGATGAATGTTTATTAAGACTGTCAAGACATTTTCACCTGTCCTGCCATTCAGAGACCATTTACAACTATGCTGTTAAACACAAACACAGACACACACACAGATCACGAGAGAAATAGAGAGGGAGATGCAGCAGAGTAATTTATTCGGGTTAAAAATATACCTTGGCTTCAAGCTTCAAAAGGCCTGAGAGAGGGAAAAAGTGGCATTGATGCATGATCATCCCAAGCAGCTTATGATTGATACCCTGCACGGGCTAGACTAAATTGCCACAATTTGTTTAGATCCTCAGCAGAGAATATCTAAACATTAATAAAACATTATCAATCATTAGCATGGAAGTGGGAGAATCTGTGAGAGGCGAACGGCAAATTAGTCTCCATCTCACCCAAGAACTTTTAACAAAACTGCTTGCCTAGTTTGGAAACTTCTGCCAAACTGAATGTATTAATGAAGCCATGAAAGAAAAGCTCTGAGAGTGCTTCTAAATTTACATCTATTTATCTATTGTCAAACTTTTGTGTGAGATTGGTATTTAGAAGGGCTGTTAGAGGTTAAATTCTTTATTGTAATAGCTATAGAACGTGTCAATGAGACACATATGAATTCCAGTGTTTTGGATTAATGCCATAATGGTTTCAAACAAACAGTGCTTGAACTCTGGACATGTTATGAGACAGAGAAAGTGTTGCATCAGTTCATTTCGGGATTAGCCCTGTGGTGAAATTTTAACAACAAGAAGCGTAATTGTGCCTTTGCAGAGGCATTTCCCAAAACAAATGTCATGGAACTAACTGTATCAAAAATTTTAATTGGATGAAAAATGAAACTTTGTTAAAAATATTTCCATGACAAAATGTGGTTATGCTTATCTCATCTTATTATCTTCCACTTAATCCTCTATTGGTGTTTTGGGGGTTTTCAGTGATTATTCAGGGAGAATGTTTTGGGCAGTGGGCAGTTACACCCAAGACAGGACGCAAATCCATTACTGGACACACACTTGCTCACTCACACACACCATAAGTTTCACCCAGATCGATATTCAAACACAAATGACCAGTGCAGATGTGCAAAATGCCATGATACCATGGGGCGTCGTGCTTAGGTTTATTCAATTACCATATTCACATCACATTTACACGATTTTAAATCCTTTCACCCTTATCGAGATCGACATACAAGATTACAGGTTTACCAACTAATAGTTAAGCCCTTAGTGCAAAGGCCAGAACATTTTAAATTGGATATTAAAGGGCTTAAACACAATACTAATAATTATGGCATCAATAAACCATACAGTATATGTTATATTATATATATATAGGCACGGTGGCTTAGTGGTTAGCACGTTCGCCTCTCAGCACTAGGGATTCCCGGTTCTAATCCCCATCTGGGTGGAGTTTCCATGTTCTCCCCGTGTCCGCGTGGGTTTTCACTGGGTTCTCCTGTTTCCTCCCACAGTCCAAAAACATGGATCAGGTCAATTGAATTCTACAAATTGCCCCATATAGAGTATGTCTGTGTGAGTGAGTGTGTGCCCAGCGATAGATTGGCGTCCTGTCCTGGGTCTATCTGCCCAGCGCCCGAAACGTTCTCCCCTGGATGGGCATGGGGAACCCCACCGCGACCCTACCAGAGGATAAAATGAATGAATGTGTATATATATATATATATATATATATATATATATATATATATATATATATATATATATATATATATATATAAACCAAAGATGCTATAACAAACAAACTGAGAAAACAGCTTGTATTTATTGGGTAAAATATGCCAAATCTCCAGTTATTCCACGATGATTTCAGCATTCTGACATCCCCACAATCATAAACAGGCATGGCTTAATTAATAACTCTTTCCATGATGTCACTTTTGTAGTAGATGAGTTTGTTTACAGAATGTGTTAATTACCAAATTATACTTCACATTTCAGTGAAACTGAATCCTCATTTCATACCAAATTTATGCATTTCAGTAATTAAAGCTCAGTTTTTGACAAGCAAACAGTTTTACATAAGGTACAATGATTTTAAACTGGCAGATACCTAAACTTTACATAGTATAGTTTAACAATAGCTCTACAGGGTGTGGTAGGTCAATGGTTGGGCTAACAATCTAATAGTTTTGGGTTTAAATCCCAGGTCCACTAAAGTTACCAAGGCCCTTAACCCTCATTGCTCCAGGGCTTCTTTTTGGAGAACACTGTCTTCTGAACCCTATTTTGAAGTTGGAATACTTTTTGTAATGTCAATATAAAACAGTTGTAATCATCTTACCAGCTTAACCCAATATGTTTTTAGTGAGTATGTGATTTTGTTTTATTGATCACCTTTTGTATGAGTTTCAGAAAAAAATGTTGCAAAATTTGGGTTTTGATGTTCAGTAGGTTACAGGAGAATGGAACGCTCAAAGTTAGGCACCAGTGTTTATATAATAAACATTTGTATGCTAAACATGTATGGTTATGTCAATTCTAGGCTCAGTTAGGATTAGCATATGCAATTAAATATTTTCAGGTAACCTAAAGCAAGGGCATCTAACTAAATTCAATTACGTTAAAATTGCCAGCGGTCCAGCAAGTCAACTATCCTCCCTGCAAAATTAAAGATGTGTTTTTTTGTCAAAAAACTCAGGAACTTTAGTTAAATTACACAGTATACAAGCACAATACATGATAGACTATAATGAAACACATATAGTAGGTTGTTTTTACAATCATGCTCTGACAAATATGCAAGCAAGGACGGCATAGTGTTGCAGTGTTAGGTTAACATGTACGCCTCTCAGTGCTGGGGATCCAGGTTTGAATCCCAATCTGGGTGGCTTCTATGTTCTCCCCGTGTCCGCTTGGGAGTTCTCCTATTTCCTCCGGGGATTTAAAATTATATTCTGATAGTGGGTCACATATCACATATAATCAGAAGTCATCTGCACTGATCACAGATCAGCCTTAGTTTGTTACACTCATGCACATTTAATTTAATATTAACCTAATTGCTTTTAAACACAGTTTACAGTTAGCAAGTCACTTAACTAACTACTGAATGCGTGAAGAATTGTCATTCTAGACGGTATAGACGGATACCTTCATATTTAAAATGGCCAATTAAAAAGCAGCATAACAACAAAAAAAAAGTTCTGTTAAATGTCCTCAGGGTTGGCAGTTCCTAACTTTAGGTGCCCAATGTTCACCGCAGCTCATCAGTAAAAACACTCTTAGTGTAAGACTAACAACCTTTTTTTTCTTTTTCGCCAATCTACCAAGAATCTTATGTATTAGAAAACAATTACAACTCTTAAATATTTTGGTTATGCAGGTTGCTTGTGTCCATGTAGTTGCAGTCAGGGTTGCTTTTAATAACCAATATGTGTTTGACTTGGTGGCCAAGTAGCAAAGACTTTAATTAATGCAAATGTATCAGATAATGATAAATGAACCACGCGAGCCACAGCAGAAGGTGCCAGTGCATGGCTCCAACAAATAACCATTTGTTCATTTTAAGCTATTGACATTTTCATTACTGCTCCACATCTAGGCAGCAATGAGAGGTGAGAGTTGTGAGTGCATAAATAACCGAAGGTGTTGCAGAATTAGAATAACACCTAGCGTCAAGAGCTGACAACCAGCCATAGGAACTTGAAAAGGCAAAAGCAGCATTCTGTATCTCTCTTTTCACAACCTTATAAATCTCTCATGTTAAATATAGAGTGAAACGTCAAGGAAGGAGGAGAGCAGGGAGAAAATAATTAGTCTCCATAGTGTGAGGAAGACAGCAGACCCCCCTCCCCCTCACCATCACACACACAATCGCCACTTGTTTCTTTTATCGTGTCTCGTCTTTTAATCTAGAGGAACAAAGATGACGCTGAGTGTTTTCATACCTGTGATCTTTGTATCTATTTAATGAGTTATAAGAACAGCTAATTAGTAAGCAGCAGGATAGGAAATAAGGTTGTACAGGAGATATAAAGATGCAGCTCTGCATTCTTTGTAAAAATCTGATTAATATGAAGATTGCAGAAGAATTTTGCAGGATGATGTTTGTAACTACAGGCTTGTCTCCATGGCATTTCAAAGTTTAAGCATATGAGTAAGTACATGATGGCATTAATTCTTTGTCTGTTTTCACTGCATTTATTCTCTGGCAAAAGTTATAGTCTATAGCAGATAATTACTGGGTCGCGACACAAAAGTGGGTTGCGAATAGCTTGCAAAAATAAATAATTAAATAATTAAATAATAAATCATTAATAAATAATTAATTAATAAAAAAATAAATAAATAGAAATAATTTAAAAACAATAAAAATTTTGTCTTTTATCTTGAAAAAATGGGAAAGAGAGAAGCACGCGTCAGACACGCACAACATTCTCGTTGCTAAACTTTTTTTTTTTTACTTTTTTCTAATCAATCTTCTTTGATATATGTCTTGTGCCATATTCGGACAGAATTTATCGAGAAATAAAAAACAATATGACCATGTCTTTATAAATAAAGCTGTATTTTTGTGAATAATAGTTATTATTAATTATTAATTGATTGTTAAGGTGGGCAGCATGGTGGCATATTAGTGAGCAGGTCTGACTCTCAGCGTTAGGGATGTTCTGGATGTATCAGCCCTGAAATGTTCTGCCCTGAATGTGTATGGGTAGCCCCCTGTGATCCTAGTATAAGATAAAAAGATTGTTTAGGCTAATAATAAACAACAGGTATACTATTCTAATATAATTTCTTAACACTTTATTATTTATTGAATTAGTGTTTTTGCCATACCAAATATATAGTAATAGGACATTTTCAGTTGAGGCTAGCAATTGTCAGAATATTTCTCTCTCTTAAAGTTTGCTTTCAGTAAAAAGTCATTAAATTGTGTAACAACAAGCTCTTTCATCAGCATCACTGGAGTGTTCCCCCAGGCCCAATAAGTGACAAGTAATTTGTTTACTTTTGCTAGAGTCATCAATCTGGGACCCAAACCTGCAATCAGACTGTTTCAACATTTGGAAAATGACAACTTCTTTTTCGAAAACCAACCTTATTTATTTATTTATTTATTTTATTTTAAAGTACTTTAAATGATGGTGCCAGGTTTAAAATTTGTCAGTATTTTTAGCACTTAGTGAAATGTTTTAAACAACTTGGAACAGCAGGCAGTTATGGCTGAAGTCTGACAAGTCGGTGACATATTGACACAATTGCCTCTATTCAGAAGCGTATGTAGCCTTAACCTTAATGCCTGCTGTTGTATCTTTAAGTGGTCATTTAAACAGTGCTGATTTAGGGACTGGGCAAGAGGCTAAAAGGTTGATGTTCTAACATCAACCTTTTGATTTACATTTATTTACATGCATGTGTCATAGGTAAAAAAAACAAAACAAAAAAAAAACAACTTGCAATCATAAAATGTTTGTTACTTGGTAGCATAACACATTAAATAGTATTTAAAACATACTTATTTTATTGCTTAATTACACTAGTTGGGTTATTTGAACATAAAGAACCGTACAAATATAGTTCTGTGAGGATATGACATTCCTGTATCTCCTATTTCTTTTTAATTTAACTTTGCTATAGGAGTGAAATGAGCTGCAATACTAAATGTGCTGATGCATTCACTGGCTACAGCTTTGAGTCCCTTGTTGAATTCCACCAATCTATAACAGTGAACATGTGCCACCTGTTTCTTTCTCAGTGTTAGATCTCTGCTGAACCAGCAGCCTTCCCTTAAAATACCTAATCCAAAGTGAAACTTTGAACTGTAATCACTGCAGATGTTTCTCACCATTTCTCAGACTTCACTCCGTATCTCAGCATTTAGAGTATATATTATTTTAATTCTCCCTGCAGATAAAGACGGATATAGTGTAAATTATTGTTTGTTTGACTGTTGGTATCTATTCGATTATTGCATTGGTAATGAGGGTGGGCTGGTTGAAGGATGATGCATTAAAAATGAAGTTGGAGTTAATGGTGCATTGAAAATTAAAGATTTTTTTTCCCTTAAGGCTAAACTGTTTGTCTTTTTCAACGTGTACTATTTCTGTCAATGGAAGAAATATTGTGAACTAATGTGGCCTGTGCCCTTATCAGGGCTGTGCTGTGCCTTACTTACATACTAGCTAAGTGTGTATATTTAAGCTAACTAACACTAACATTTGAAGTAAGTGTAAACCTGCCAACTCGATGCCCATATTTCAGTTGGCAAAAATCTTGGGGCCATCAGGCACATGACAGTCAATGGCACTTATTTCCAGGCAGCACACAGTAG
This sequence comes from Corydoras maculifer, assembly GCA_019802435.1. Classification (NCBI taxonomy): domain Eukaryota; kingdom Metazoa; phylum Chordata; class Actinopteri; order Siluriformes; family Callichthyidae; genus Corydoras; species Corydoras maculifer. The sequence goes on along the minus strand of JAFMOD010001280.1, from coordinate 891,269 downwards.
CCAATAAAAATATGGGTAATTTAGCAGCACAATCAAGTGGTTAGGACTTTCACCTCATCGAAAGACAATCTTGGGTTTGAGTCCTTGGCAGCAAAGACTAGGTAATTGATGTGTGGAGTTTTCATGTTCTCCTACAGTCCCAAAACATGTTTTTAGGTAACCTGCCCAAGGTGTTCCTCCACCTTTCACCCCATGTATTATGGCTATAGCAACCCTAACACCTCTTATACTACTTATACAATACATAGTGTATAAGAGCTACTATAGGGATGAATTCACGTAAGGCAGAGGTGTTCATAGTAGCCTGAACTCATGTGCACTCACGTAACCTAATGCTTTTCTCATTACCCTGCATACAGCACGCTCAACTACACACACACTGCAGTAACCATATACAGCTATCATGTGACTAACACACTGGTGGTGGGTAAGCATAAAACATTGACTGTGGGTACATGCAAATGAGCAACACTGAACCCCAAACTAATACAGTCTAAACATGTTTCTGACAATACATATATGGCTCTCCTTCCCATGACACCTTGCTGAAGCATGGCAATTTAAGTGCCGTCCTGTTTCCCATGCTAAACAAAAATTCTATTGCCCTCTTCTTACTTGCTCCGTCTCCTGCGCTTCTCCCATGCAGAGTCCTTAAGGATTCTTTGCAGCTCTTTGATCCGAAGTCTTGCAGTCTGTTTCAAACACTAATGCACTGTTACAGTAAAGGGAGGCATGTTACTTACACTGAACACTGAACAACAAACACTGAACACTAACCCCAACTCTGCCCAACTGCAATCCCATCAGCATGCCACGTTGTCAAGCAGGAATTATCTGCCTTTTGACACAGGAAAACCCCTATATAGAAAACACTGTAAAAATGACAAACTAGAATAATATTTATTTACTGTGCAGCACATAAATACATGTATTTCCAAAGCTGTATGTCGGAGTTATTATAATTTTTAAAAAAAGATCTGGTACTGTATACATAAATTCTGTGGAGTACAATAAAAAATAAATCATTTTCTCTTTATAGTTTTTTTCAGCAAGATTTGTATAAAAGCTCTGTGTTGGGACTTGCAACAATGCATTTTACCGACACATCATATTTTTACATCTTATTATAAGTTATGCAAAGGGGTTTTGCTGACCCTCTCACATGTGTGCTTATGCATACTTTAAAATATAAGTACAACTCAACCTTTAAATCTCATAGGGATACTGAGACGAATCCTTTATGATGCAAATGATGTCTTCACAATACTCAGTCCTTATATTGTAATTGATTCACATTAAATCTGGTAACAAAAGTTACAAGTTTTTATTTAATGGAAAAGCACTATATTCATGTTAATATGTGTATACAAGATGCATTTTGTAAGAAACTCCTCAATGTGACATAAGCAAATATAAATGCACATTATAATACAACTTATAGTTCTGCTTTGTCTGCTGCCAACATTGAGTGGTGTAGCTCGGTTGCTTTGTTGCAGCAGAGCTGGGTGAGGCTTTTTACTTACGTCTCACAGTTACATTGCTTTGGTAATGCTGCTGAAGCTGAAGCTCACTAAGTTTATTTTAAAGTATTAATTTTTTAGTACTCTTATCACACAGACTGGTGCTGTAATTATTTGAGGTCTATGACACACCATAAACAAGTTTAAGTATATTGTAAATGTCTCCATGTGACTTGACATCTAAGAACATATTCTACAAAAAATAATACGTTAAATTGAAGTTTAATATCAATGTAAAAAGTTGGAAATTTATTTACCATGGTGGTAGGTAGGTGAGAATAATTAATTTATTTTTTCTCTATATACATGTAATATCAACATGGCTTGATTTATTGCCCATAGTCACTAATTTAGTTTGTTGTAAAGGAAATTGAAGATCTAAGTTGAGCAAGTGTGTAATATGATAACTGTCAGCTATATAATCATGGTCAGGTAATTATAATCACAGTAAGTCTATTGTTGACATGTTTAATTGCATGCGAAATGTTACATGGCGCTGTAATAATGAAAACAAATGCATGCAAATAAATGAACAAGGGTATGCACAGTTCTGTTCTCTTGCATGGTGCTAATTTTACCTCATGAAAAATATGTGGCATTTACAACTCAGTGCCATAAATATACAATGAATAAACTACTGAGATAAATGTCTTTCATATGACATTTTATGAGAATCATGCATACACTTAGCACTAACTGGGTAGGATCCCCCTTTGCACTTATGACATACTCAGTCTCAAATTGAAATGATTGTTTCCTGAAATGCCTGCAGGTTTTTCAGGTTCACTACATGCTGCAAATCTCTTTTTTTCACTTTTCTCACATTTCTAAAGTGCTTTGCTGGATTTAGCTTTGATGGGAAGGCCACTTTAGAACAATAAACTCAATGGATGTTAATGAATCCAATTCAGGACAATTTGTTCTCTCTGTAGTGATGTATTAAGAGCTTTTAGTAGTGTTACCTTATAGCAAGAAGGTTTAGGTTTGAGTAACATGCAGGGTGGCCAAGAAGCTTTTTTCAGAAGAACCGGTTATCTCTCACAGTTACCAGAACATCTAAGGTGGTGTGACTGGCCATGTTCAAGTTGCAGTTATTATCACTCTCCCCACTGCAGTCCAGCCTCGGATGCTTACAGCAGATCCCCAGCACTCTGTGCCTTCTCTGTTTTACTTGCACCTCCACTTGCCCCTTCCATGTTGTCATGTGTTGAATAGGATAGGATATATGGGACAAGGCCATGCATCCCTACTACAGAACGCAGTAACAGGCTTTATTATCATAAATACATTACATACAGGTTTTCTGTTTTCTGTCTTTATGTTTAGTGGTGAATTTAGCCGTATGCCATGTGAGACTGCACACCCATCAAAAGCAAAGCCTCCAGCGAGTTAATTAATTACCTCTGTAATTAACGTCCATCACAAACAACTGTATATATAAAGCTTGACTGATATAGAAAGCTCGACTGATAAGTCCCTACCATTCATAATTCTCCATATATTTCTTTAAAAGCAGTTTTTTCTATCTGTCCACAGTAGTTGTTTTTACAATTCATCCAATTTTAACATTTATGCTCATGATGAGGTTACAGGTAAAGTTTGTTTGTACAAGAAAAATGGTGTATCAACACTCCCCTGGCTAGATTAAATCTTTTTGCAATCTCTTGGCAGTTGTGCAATTTTGATTTGTGTTTTCTTTCTATGACTGATTTTTAACCTTTTGATGTTCTCAAACATAGCACAACAATCCTTTTTGCACTTCAGTGACACTGATGTAGTGGTGGCTTGTTGGTATATAATTAGGGGATCAGATACAGCAGTGATTCTTTTTTTTAATACTGAGTTTATTTACTATATGATCATATAGTAAATAAATTCAGTATAAATTCAGTATTAAAAAAAGACACACCTACTATTAGACACACCTACTATGAAATACTCTGGTGAAGCTACTGCAGAAATCATGAGAGTTGGGCTTGCTGGTAGCAATAAACAACCTATAAGCATGTTGTGTGTGTTATTGCTAATCACTTCTGAGTTGTGTTACCATATTCTGTGCTTAATGCTTATCTGCAGAGAGACCTCTTTTTGGCTTAATACCTCACAATATGTCTGTCGTGTATGACCTGGTTGCCAGGCCACCACAAATCACTTTGCCTATGCACATGAGCGGTGAATGTCAGCTGGCTATATTGGCAGTGAGGGAAGGATTTCATAAGATACAGGGATCACTTGTCGGAGAAGTAAATGCAAGTGCACAGTAAATCTTTAATGCTCATTCTGCTGGAGGATCTTCTTGCATGAGCTGTATTTGGGCACAGGGGTTACAAGTAAAAAAACGTTCCTTTAATGTCTAAGTGCATCAGATGCTGGCCAATCTCATTCTGTCTTGGGGAAATGCCTTCTCTAGATTCCTTATGTTTGTTTTTTTGGGTAGAGTAGGGGGGATGTGAACCCTATGTGGTACGTTTTTTGGAAAGTGGCCTGTATTCAGAGGTTTGGTTTTAATTTTGCAGGTTGCCCCCTGAGGTAATGTTGGAGACATTTGTAGTTATAAGAGTTGCACATACCATAAGCTACTTCTATAGCTCTCTCTCTCTCTCTCTCTCTCTCTCTCTCTCTCTCTCTCTCTCTCTCTCTATATATATATATATATATATATATATATATATATATATATATATATATATCACTTTACAACCACTTTATTGGTGTACCATAAATGTGTATGTAAAGTCAAAGACTTATGTGCTGCAAACAGGGCTCTGCCAGCAGGACACTTTTGGTTGTTGAAGTGTTCTCAGCGCACACTTATTCCGCTGAAATACACACACGTATACACACACACACACACACATATCTATATACGTATACAGTACCATTAAAAAATTTGAACACACCTACTTTTGCCCCATCTACTGTCCACTTTATCAGTTTCACCTACCAAAGGATGGACTTTGTAGTTCTACAATTACAGACTGTAATACATCTGTGGATTACAGTACATTCTGTATTCGTCTTCATTACCCTGTTCTCTAATGGTCAGGACCCCAATAGTACCACCAAAAAGCAGGTATTATTTGGTCGGTGCATTATTCCTATCCCAGCAGTGTTACTGAGGTGTTTTAATGAAACTACGGCAGCAATACTGCACTAACCCCCCCCCCCCCCCCCCACTGCATCAGTATCCCAGCAGGACTGCCAATGAAAAATCCACCACCCAAATCCACCACCACTTACCACCCACCCAGCAACTTTTGACTGGTACCAAATTTATTGATTTATTTTTAATTTCACTGCAAAATCTTGTATCTGTCACTGTATCTGTCTTTATCTGTACAACTACAGCCCATTCTAACTTATCCTATTCCAGTCTGGCCCATGGCAGCACAGAACAGCCACTGGGCAGATTTCACAATGTGACAGCATTTTCCTGCTTTAGTGTCTGCTTTTCATCTTCTTGAAATGCCTTTTTTCCTTTGAATTGATTTGACAGCTTCTTCTAGCCAGGTGATTCAACACAAAGATACCCACACGGTAAGGCCCTGTAGTAATGTTACACATAATTAGAGTGAAGAGAAAGAGGAAAGTAAGACGGGTACAAAAGTTACAGAGGAAAGGAAATATTTAAGCATTCTGTTTAAACCAGCAACAGAAACTTGCAGCCATCGTGATAAAAAGAACTGTAATGTGTGGATTTCATTTAGCTACTATTAAGTCCTTTTTTGCCAAATTGATAATTACTCTTCAGCAAGGGTTGGCCCAATTCAGTGGGGCTTAGGTCAAGCCTTTTTGATACCATATGAAGTTCCTTGATACTGAACATGTTAAACTATAGCTTTTTTGGCTTCAGTTTGTGCAGAAGAGAGGTTTTACTCCACAGTGTTGTCACAGTGATGCAAATATGTTATTTTTATAATTATCTTTATGTTTTTGATTAAATTCTTGGTTTCATCAAGTGCTATGGCAAAAGTATCTTTGGGCAAAACACCTAACCCCAGTTTCTCCTTGGGCACTATTTACATGGCTGCCCACGACTCCTGCATGTGTACTCACTTAACTAGTGTAAGTATTTTTATGTTTTTTCCAAGGACCTACACTTCCAAACATCTATTCGAAGGCACAAAACTTTGGGCATCTATGCTCATATTGTATTTTGTTGAGCTTCTAAATATCTAAAAATGAACATGTGGTCTTACGGAAATATATTTGAGAAATCTAACTTTATGAAAACCATGTAATTAAACGTCATTAATTTTAATATTTTACAAATGTAAAATTGAGTGAATAAATATAAACTGTCTATTGAAAGTGCAAAAGCTTATGTCTAATAATTGAATATTGGAGGTAAATTACACATTTTGGTGAAAAAAAACTTTACTTTAGCTGTACTTTTGCTCGACACTGTCAAAGTATTTGTCATTTTGTCAAACATTAAGTACTGCAAATGGCTCCCTCTATTAAAGAGTGTTTTTTTTTTTTTTTTCAAATACACTGTGCACTTTTAATTAATTGCGCATCTTTTGTACCTATTGCTTTTGCATGAACAAATTATGACACCTACAGCTTAACAATGCAAGCATGTTCCCTTGAGTCTTTGAGTTATTGGCTGAATTTAGGCTCAGGACTTTTATATTTGTCTGAGTCCCTGTCAGCATTAAAGGATTTCTTTCTTTCCTACTCTCATTAAAATTCCTGTTGGCATACGGTCTCGATGAAGCTGAAGCAGTGATTTCTTTCACTCTCTTCTGATCTGTAGTGTTAACTTGACCACACAGACACTTGGCTTTTGTCTATATTCATTTAATAATAAGTGAATATTTGATCAGTGGTTAGACCACACTAAGAGAGCTATATATAGACCCATAGTGAATTACTGCTCCTATGGCCATATATTTATTGGCTGTACCAAAAAACTGAGTTGGACAGGTACTTCTGAACCTGAAGGATGTTATATTGCACTGAAAAAATGATTTATCTAAAGTGCAGAGTTATAATCAACAGTATACAGTTATATGTGACCTTCAAAGGTTATGCTACTGCTGGCACTGTTTGTAACCCATCTTAATAGACTTCTAGTTCTTAGCCACGTTGTGTGTTCTTGCCCTTGTTTATTTATTTGCTTTATTTATGAGCTAAATGTGTTCACCCTCTACAAACTTGGCTTTTTGTCTTGTTGTTGTCAAAAGAAAAGAGGTTAAATGGTTAATGTGTTCTAACTCTATGATTGATGTCTGACCCAAGAAAAACAAAGATGAGAAAATAACCCTGGCAGATGGACTGGGTATATTTAATTGAAAAGCACAATATTCATTAAGACACTAAGACGAGGCTTTATTATGTGATCTCCACTTAACAATATGACTTTGAAGTCTAAGGAAAGACGACCAACCCCCATGTCTCTACAAAATCATACTATTTGCATAAGTATCATATTAGATTTCCATGATGCTCAATTAACTCAGAGCAGTAATTAAAAGTCTCAATAAGGGGAACGAAAAAAAACAAAGGCTGGAACAAGCAAATCGCAGTGAAAACAAGAGACGAACTGCTGCCTCATCATGTTTTCTTCGGATATAACCTTGGCAATCATGGTTCTTTAATTTGAGAAGTCTTTGGAGACCTGCCACATTCTCCATAAGTTGAAAGTTAATGGGAGAAGAATCAGCTGTTTGGTCCCAGAAAAGCTGCTCTATGCCAGCTGGTCTGCCTTAGCACCCTGGCTTTACCCATGATCCTCGCAAGACGCCTCTGTGTAATTTAATTGCCATGGGGAGAGATTACACTGCATTATGTTTTTGCAATTGGAAGCCGTTTTCTTATCTTGTCCTGTCTCTTTGTCTGTCCTTGGAGGCTTACAAACTCTCAATGCCCGCTAGACGCTTTGCCAGCATCTCTAATGTGAGCCACAGTTTTAATGTTATTACTTTTTTCACACCTAGCCTTTAGTCTTTTTTTTTGAATGAAAGCACATAGCAGGAGAGAAGGGAGGGTGGATGGTATGGGGCTAACACATGTGGTGTTCAAGCGAAAAATTTTAACACTTGGCATATACTTCATGCATTTCAGTAATTAACACTGCAGGATTATATATATTAAAAAATATATATAAAAGTCAAAAGTAGCTACTTGCACCATTGATTATTTCTCTTTTTTACCATATATGGACTTTGTAGTTTTACAATTACAGAGTGTAGTACTGTTTTATTTTTTCGTTGGTTTACTGTTGGTTCTCTGTTCTCTACTGGTCAGGACCATTACAGTACAAGTATAATGTAGGTGGTGGATTGTCAGCTTTATTTATTTATTTAGTGCCAGCTTTGCTGTGACACTGATGCATAATGCTGATGAATAATGCACCAACCAAATAAATCCTGCACTGTGGTGCTACTTTTATGGTCCTGACTATTAGAGAAAAGGGGTAAAGGGTACTTACACAGTATGTACTGTAGTCCACAAACAGACTGTAATTGTAGAACTATAAAATTAATCTTTATGCTGAGTTGAACTGATAACATAGACAATTATTGGAGCAAAAAAAAATCAATAATGGCATACTATTTTGAATCCTGTGTGTACCTTAACATTCCAATTTAACTTTAATAACTGGTTTGCTATATATTAATCCTCCTTATTACCAGGTAGGTGTTATAATAAAATGATGTTAAGAAAAATAAGTAGAGTGACCATAACAATGGCATATTATAGAAAATAAAATGTATGGATGAAATAATAAAAGAAAATATTTTTAATAAGTTCACTTATCTTTTTTTCACTACGAGCAAAGTAGAGTTGACTTTCAAACTAAGCATCTCATCACAGAAAACATTGTCAAGCAAAAAGCTTTGGAAAATTCTTGGTCTTTTACAGAGACTGTCTACTTTATAAAATCAATTTCAAGTGTATTATTATCTATGAATTAATTATTTGTTTAACATTATATTGAATCAACATCTTTCTGTTTCCTAAATGTGATTTTCAAATAAGAATGAAGTTCATGTAATATTGAATGTAGGGGAAAATTACATTATTGATGGAGTTCAGGATTGATTTAGGTACAATTCACTAATAGAAACCTTTTACTGTTAAACTTTTACTATTTAATCTGCAGAAAGCCCATAATATGCTATATTAATAAACTGGAGCAAAGAATATTCCAAGTTTGAGCCCTTATACAAGTATACCTTCTGAAACAAGAGTCAGATCAGTTTAAACATTACAAAATTTGAGTGTAACTTATTTTTACTTGGTGCAAACAGGCTATTTTTCCATTTACTCTTTTGTTGCATGCCAACACCATTGCTTATACCTGCAATTTCATATCTCAGCCCGACTCTAAACTGCTTGTATAAATTATGGTTATATTAAGTGCCTAAAGCTTACAGGGAGCACTTTATTCCTGCAATATAGCAGCACTATATAAATGAACTGAAGAAATCTGTGACAGTATAGCTTTGCTTTTACCCTTGATTACATTTATGCCATGATGTCATAATATATTTAGCAGGTTCCGTTTACATCCCAGAAATTTACTAGAATTGGCATAAAGGAATAATCATCATTTGGGGCAAACAGTATTTGAAACTTTTTAAAGTTTTTTGTGGCTTAATACTAACCCTGGTACCTAACAGGGTTTTAGTTAATTAGTATGCTAAAGATTTCTGTCCAGAAAAATAGCTCTTTAAATGAGAATGTCTTCAAGTCATTTAAAAATCTGTTTCTATTATTGCTTTTCTTATTTCCCTGTGACACAGGCATAGGTGAGTTAAGCATCATTTTTGTTTTTGAATTGGCTGGAGGTGCTGAAACAAAAATGTAATATCAATAATATTCATACATTGTCACTGTTCCAAAATAAAAAAAACGGATCATGGGTCAGTGACATTATAACTGAATGTAATTATTTATTCCTTCTATCTAATTAGTGTTAGTGTTAGTGTGTCAAACTAATGTTAAAAAGGAGTTAATGGTTTTAGGAATCCTTTGTGATCTAGTGGAAATACTCGGGTATTGTTTGTAATAAAATCATAATATATTAATTTTGAATCGGGCTTGGCGGCACGGTGGCTTAGTGGTTAGCACGTTTGCCTCTCAGCGCTAGGGATTCCCGGTTCGAATCCCCATCTGAGTTTCCATGTTCTCCCTGTGTCCGCGTGGGTTTCCTCCGGGTTCTTCGGTTTCCTCCCACAGTCCAAAAACATGGATCAAGTCAATTGAGTTCTCCAAATTGCCCCATATAGAGTGTGTGTGTGTGAGTGAGTGTGTGCCTGGTGATGGATTGGCGCCCTGTCCTGGGTCTATCTGCCCAGCGCCCGAAACGTTCTCCCGTGGATGGGCATGGGGAACCCCACCGCAACCCTACTAGAGGATAAAGCGGGAGATAATGAATGAATGAATGAATGAATAAATGAATGGATCGGGCTTTGACTCAGGTTTGAATCCCGATCTAGGTGGAGGTTCCACATTCTCTTCATGTCCGCATAGGTTTTATCCAGGTTTTCTGGATTCCTCATACAGTCCAAAACATGAATTCAAGATGATAAACTGTGTGAATGGGTGTATGCCAGCAATGGATTGGCGCCATGTCCTGGGTGTATATGCCAAGCATAGGAAATGTTCCATGCCCATACATAGGAGAACGTCAATGTGCTGGGCATAGGGGATTCCCCCCACGACCCTCATAGAGGATTAAGTTAAAAAAGTAATGAGATGAAATGAGTCCTATGAAAAATGTGCTTTTTACTGGTTTTATTTAAGTACATTCTAGGCTTTTTTATAAGTAAGTTATTTTGAACTTTATTTTTTTCCATAAAGAATGATCTTTAAAGTGTTGATAAAATTGCCAGTAAAAGCAATTAAGAAGTCAGGCAAACTCTGTCATTTACAACAGGCATATCCTTTAGGCATTCCAAGGATCTATAGTTGATGGCCAGGACCATGGAGAGAAGTTAAACTATTGCCCTCAGGTCATCATTACACGGTACTTGTTTGAAGGACTAAAAGTCCCCATGTCTATTTAATTCCCAATGCTATTGATACGCCTAAAGGCAATTAGCATTTGGCTCCATTGCATGTACTATACTGGCTCATTTGCAGAATGGCTCATTTGCCCTCTTGCATATCTAGAATTCTGTAGTGGGTATGAATTTAAATCTCAGTTAAGATGTTTTGGGATTTATTATGGCTGTTTCTCCTTTGTATTCTGTCATTATGTGTTTCAATGATGCATAAAACAACTGTTAGAGAGAATAAAGTAAATCTTGAACCGTGGAATGAGAACCCACTTGTTCCCTTTGTGTTCACGCATTCTAATTGATCAGCTTAGGATTTTAAATCAGGAATCAGAAGCAGAATGTAGAACAAGCATAATGTAGAAGCTGGTAGAAGCTGATTTAATCTCAATGTTGTAATTTGTTCATGGTTATTGAAAAAGGATAAGAGACTTAACATATGAAGCCATGGTGAGGGAGTAGTGTTCAAGTTGTGTGGTTAGCCCTCCTGTGAGCTTTTCATAATGTGAGTCTTTTAAGCAGTATAATGGTGATAGTGTATGCTTTTCAGTAAGACTTACATTAGTGTTAGTGCTTTAGCTTATTCTATGTTTCTCACAGAACATTTCTCTTAACAGACATCCTACAATTCTATAGGTGGTTGTATTGGGTGCTAATGTATTTTTTTGCCCAGAGCACCATGGGGGATTGAACCACCACTGCTAATGATCTATATTTCTTAAGCTTACAAAAAATATATATTATACATTTATAAATACATAAATAAATAAACACAAAATAATAAGTGTACTGTTTTATGGTACTGAGTTCTGTATTGTCCCAAATACAATATAAACTCAAAATTAATGTTCACTACAATGTTATACATTTACAATTGTATGTATGTTCAAAGTTTTTTTTCTTTTCAAACAAATCTAGCAAACAAAGTCTTGTTTTTTGTATATATAATTACATTAATATTTAGTTTTAGGTGTTATTTGCTGTTGGTATAATAGTATAAAAGGTATAAAACAACAAAAACATATAGTTTAAAAAATGAAAAGGCAAAAATAAGTATACGGTCTTTGTTTGTTTGATTATATCAATAATACTCTATTATTGTGATTGATTATATCATTGGTGCTTCACTAATCTTTAAATGCAACCAAACATTTTTTTTTTTGACATACATCTTTTTATTTACTTTGTTAATCCCTTATTTTCATGCTTTTGTCCTGTGGGTAAATGTGTTATACCTTATTATTCTTTATATTAATACAGGTTTACTAAATCATTTATATTAGCATTAAAACAACAAGTATAAAAAGTATAAAATTTAGCATAAAGACATAAACATTTGTCAACAGCTACTGAAACTACAGAATCTCAGATTTATTATTAGATGTACTTTATAGTTATATCAAATGCATTTTGTATATGACACGATGTTGTATGAAGTGAAATAGTTCGGTGATAGACAGCCAAAAATAATTTTATATTAATAAACAAAAAAAAAATATTAGAATCAAAGACCTGTTCCAAAGTCAAGGTATTATACATACTGTACAATTGACATACTAACTACTATTGTAAAGCCTCAAAGATATTTAATTTCAGAAATAATGACAGATTCCACTGTGAATAAGCGTTTGGATGAAAAATAATTTAATCTGAGTTATCTGTCTGTGTGAATTTGTGGAGCAGTTGACTTTCTTGCCATTATGATATGATGTCTCTACTTCTTTTCTTCACTGTAGTGAATGATTATTGTTCACTTTCAGATAAAAAAAAGGATTAGTTTAAATATGTACAGCTGCTTAGATTGTTTGACACTGTCAGATTTTGTCAATAATCTAGAACAGAACAATGTTTATTTAGTGTACTTAACAATAATAAATGAGTTTAAACCAAAGAATATATATATATATATATATATATATATATATATATATATATATATATATATATATATATATATATATATACATTTTGAAATTCTAATAGGGATAGATAAAAAAAATGCTTACTTGCAAGAGGCATTTATCAGAAAGGTGTTAAATGAATGTTTGCTAGAGTGTCCACACATGATATCATAAAATGGAAGTATGTTATCCTATTCTCTGTAGCAATAATGATAACATTTACCTCGGTTATGAGCACACAGACAAAGTGAAGTATGTGGAATGTACATTGGCTAAATAAAGAAATGTTGCTCTATAGTTTTATTCATTTTATTTGTATGTCATTTAACCATAATGAAAAGACTTTTTGTAATGAGTTTCAAAATTGACACTTTTTTAGTCTAGCATATTTATATTTGCTTATGTTAATGGTGATAGATTTCAATTACTGATAGGATAAACTTGCGTTGGTTAGAGATGGCTTTACTTTGATCTCTATTATCAAAGGACAGAAAGGCAATGTGGGCACTCACAAAGGGTAATTAACGCATAACCACATTCAGCTCACCAAAAAAAAAATTGTATACAATCTTTAGTCTCTATAATTACTCATTAAACTCAGGGCCATTCGTTCAATTCATTAGCCATTTTATGGGCAGCATCTGTGGTGGCGTATGTGGGAGAGGATTTGATCTTAATGCCACAGCCATCAGCATGTCTTCAGGTGTAGATTTCATATCCCATTTAAACAAAGTCATCACAATTGGGTTTGCCACCTGGCCAAGCTTAGCTGCCATGCCATACTATCCCTCGGGAAAGCTAATTATGCACGGCTTATTTCTGTTTCTCACTGATGTGATAAATCCAGGTGAAATGCAAGGGGGGACAAAGTAGCCAACTTATAGCATATATAATAAGAATGCATTTCTTATGCATGTGTAAAAAGCTAAATAAATTGTATGCATTAATATTAATCGCTCAATTAACCTTTCGAATGCTCAAAGTCACCTTCCCATCCAACTGTAAACAGCAAACTCAGAATATGCACAAGCCATGACTCACAAGTCATTGTGACATATGTTCTGGTTGATCTTGTTTAAAGGACAAAATTTGTATTGATTTAAATATTATGTTTTCAAACATGTAACTGTCATTCATTGATTTATTTATTGCAGAATACAATACAACAGAAATGACTAAATTGTAAAGTTTACCTAATTGTCAGGTCTCCACTCTCCACCATGTAGTTTCATTCTTTAAACTACTGTTGCCTTACAGTAAAATCAGAGTTGCCAAGGGAAGGTTGGAGCTATTAAGAAAATGATTTAAGAGGGTAGATTTAAAAGGCTAGATTGTATATAAAAAGAGAAATCATATCATTTGGAAGGCACAGTGGCTGAAGATCACACTACATTGCATAATAATCCTGAGTTTAATTTTGAGGCAGGGTGGTCAGTCTAAAATATGCTAGCAGATATAAATAATAATATATATGAATGTGTTTGTGTGTGATAGGCTGACTAATGACTGTCAATTGTGTCAATCTTTAAACAGAGTGTTATGTTTAGAGTACACTAGATTAACAATCAAACTCTACAAAATGCTGAACACAAATGTACTATACAACTGTAAAGGTTTAAATTGTCTTCATATTTGTTGCATTGTGCAGATCAGATAGGACTATATTAGATTAGATTATTTTAATGTCATTGCACAGAGTAAAACAAGATTGAGTAGCAATTCTGAATTGTTAATTCACACATAACAAAAAGCCATTTGTGAAAAGAAGAAAGCTCAGGGACAAATGTTATATTATTTTAAACAATTTAAAGGTAATTCAACATAATAACTCAAATATAAAATATATATAGCAGCTGGGATATTGCACAATTGTGTAGCCAGTGACCCTGTGAACTAGTAGCGCAGTTAAGGCTGTAGACTGTAGACTTTAACATTTTAAATATATATATATATATATATATATATATATATAAAGCTGTGCTTCTGCAATAGTCATGATTTCTGAAGTCTGATGTGAGTTTGTTATTAAAGCTCATGATGGTTCAGTCTTGGCACAACACTGTAGGCTGTCTCATCTTGTGTCATCTGAAGAAGGTGAAAATCTAGCTCATATCTAGAAGGCATAATATAACAGTATTATTTCTATATCATAAAGTCTTGAAGCTACCAACTTGTTTTCATTACTCTGGGGACCACAATATCCACATTTTAGTAACATTTTAGCTGTCCAGTAATCCACACTTAATACTATTTATTTTAATTCAATAGCTTGTATTTTCTCTGTTGTCTTTACAAAATTTACTTTTTCAATTTAGAATATCAGTCTAAAGTTTGGGAGTTCAAAGCTCAAATTTTAGTAACTCCAACCATTTTGTTGGGTAACTTGTAAGTCTTTGCTTATGAAAGTGTAAGCAAAATCTCATTTGGTCCTATCTTACTATCCTGCTTAATTCTCTACTAGGGTCACCCATCTAGGGGCGAACATTTTAGGAGCCGGGAAGATACACCCCCAGGACAGGGCGTCTAGGTCTGTAAAATAATGTAATGTATTTAAATGCTAAAGACTGCATTTCTAAAGTAATTGTTTAAGCCTCTGGAGTCTCTGTTAATGTCAACTTGTCTAAATCATTCCTGGATAAATATTGCATAAAATCAAAGTAACACTGGGTAAAGTGATCGACTTCTCTGTCTTCAAACACAAGTTTGGTTTGACTGATGTTAAAAGTAAAATAAATCATATGGCATATTACATTTAATATAACTGATGATTATGAAAATCCACACACTGTGATGCAAATAGTTTTCTGTGTATTTATTAGGTATTTATAATAATATAATTATTATAAACTATGTCATTGTCATCTTATGAGTAAATTGATTTAAAGAATTGATGAAAAAATGATCTCTCTGTTCTACAATTTAATTGTGATACAAAAGTGTTTAAATAGATTGAAAGGACACTTAGAGATCCAAAGTTGTTATCATGCCATTTTTAATTGAACAACGTTTATTTAAACTTGTTAAAGATCATTTTTTAAGTATTTTTGTACCTGTGAACTTCGAATGGAGATTAGTTGACATGTTGATTAATACAGTACAATGTGTGTGTGGTTGGTGCCACGACAAGGCATGGTCCATTGCCCAAACAATAACAAGTTGGTTTTATTTCAGATGTACTTTTGTATTGATTTAGAGCCTAGAGAGTAATCTGGCAAAATGTTGAGCAACAGATTTTTCATCTGCAGCCATAGCTTAGCAAAACTGTGGCTGATGGAATATATTCAAGTTAACAAAGAGCGTACTTTCTTTGGAATAATTAATATAGCTTTTATTATTTTATGGAAATTTATAGAATTTCATGGATGGGCATGAGAAACCCCTCATGACCCTAGACTCTAGTTCAAAAGTAAGATAATGAGATAAAAATAATGCTGTAAAATTAACATAGCTGATTAATTGATTTTAATAGAATTAAAATTTATGACCAATAACTCCCATTAGTGTGTGTGTAGTGTCATGAACCCATTGTGTGTGTTGTGTAATGCACTATTACATAATTTTTACAATATTATACTGTGGCTGTGCAGTGTCTGAAATTCTTCTAATTTTAAAAAGTTCAATGATTTTATGAGTTTTATGTTTAAAAAGCGATGGTAACAGAATATTGAACTTTGAAGAAAGTATGCTTTAAAGCCCACAATTGCGAAGACTTACTGTGACCTGTGCAATTGTAATGCTTACATCTTTCTGCAGTAGTCCCCTAAAGCTGCTCTATTGAACTGCCAGTCTACAGTGACTGCATTTACATTGGTGCAAACAGTTTCCATGCCTTTGTTATAACATTATTACTGTCTAACCTTTTGAAAAACACCAATGCCAAAAAACTATAATTCAAACTTATCAGATGAAGAATCTTGTTTGAAAGTGTGGACACCCCGGTCAAATTCCATGTTGTATTGATTTTCCATGTGGAAATAAGTTCTCCACTGCAAACAAGCTTCAATACACAGTCACTAAAGTTAACATGAAAAAATGTAATCAAATGTAGAAATGTCATGCAATAAAAAGTCACATCTCAAATCAGGTCATTTAAAAAGGGCTCTTCAAACTTATGTTAAGACATATGAATACACACACATAAATATATTGGTTGGTATTATATGGTTGGTGCATTATTCCTATCCCAGTGTGAGGTGTTTAAATGAAACTGATGGTCCTGACCAATAGAGAACAGAGAACCAACAAGGGCTTACCAAAATAAAAAAATTAAAAAAATACTTGTTAATTGTAAACCTACAAAGTCCATCTTTATGATACATTGTGGGGGAAATATATATATATATATAATATTTTTTGTACATACAAATTGATAATTTCTTTTGGGTGGCATGCCTTTGCATGGTGTGAACTATGCCTCTTAGATCCATACCCGTTGCCTGCATGGCATTTTAATCTTTAATCATAGTAGGTGAGTCATATTCTGTACTTCATCTACACCGTGCTGGGCCTGGTGGAAGTGAACGCACCCGGCCACATGTGCACAGTAATTTGAAGGAGGGAGTTGAAAATTGCATCTAAATGAAATCATAAGCCAGGCAGGCAGCCACAGACTCTGCTAAGTCGTGACCTTCTGTTTTATTCGAGCTGCTATGGGATAATGAGAAACCTCATTCTGAGACACCACTTTTTTCAATGATGGCTTTGAAAGAGATTTCATACAAGAAGGAAATTTGCCATTGTGGTGAGGATTGTAAGGGTTAGAGTGAAAGAAGTTCGATGAATAGCAAAAAATGAAAGGAAAATCGTCTAATTTGCTATCGCGTCATAGCATATTTGTTTTTATATACCACCTTTATATAACAGAGAACAGATTCCTGTGCAAATCCACCGTCATATTAACTAGCCACCTAGAGCAGTCTGTCTGAATTTCCACTTAGGCAAGTAAAGACCTCTTCCAGACTTTGGAGAAATCACAATTACAGTTACTGTAAAAAGGTAGCAGTGGAACAGTGATTGTGTTTCATAACTGTGCTTCTTGCCAGGAAAGGATGGAGTGGGGTTCTGAAAAGGGCACTCACTCTTATAGTCAAGGAGACATTATGTGTATTGATGAGGATGGCAGGCACTCAAAAGGAGCATTAGGTTGATAAAAGCCCGGAGGGAAGCCCCAATCTCCTCACCATTGACATGGAGCCAGGGAAAGGCTTGCAATCACTAGGGCTGAGTCAAATTTTGGATTGAATTTTGATTGCCATGCACTGAGGTGTTCCTCAATGAATTTTTAAGCCAGCATTGACACTCACATTTCATTTAGCTGAATACATGAGCATGGTTTGAATTACTTGATTTCCAAAAAACTACCAAATTAAACTCCATTCTTTTAATATCAGTAATTTACAAAGCACACACAATGGGAAGTCTTCTAATCTCATAACTTGGAGTTCTAAGATGTAGATTAATATAAATTTATCAGAAATCTAATAAACAAACCTGATACTTGTTGAGGCTACATCTCCTCTCACTGCACTACTGTGCCACAATATTTTTTTTTGTTGTCTGATCGGTGTGCTATTTATGTGTAATTCATAAGAAACTCAACAAACACTTCTTTCATAATTACAACTCCAATATACATGCATTTAAAACAAGGCTGACGGGGAAACAAGCTCTACTAACTGGAGAATTTCACCTGATGGAATGATTTCACCTATTCACTCAGTTAGCTTCCCTTCGTCTGTTTACAAAGCCTCAGGCAGCCAGTGAGTCTGGATTTACCACCCTAAACATGCATTTATATTAAAATAAATTTTTGAAGCAGAAATCCACTGACACGAACATATAAATTAAAGGAAATGAATTCTCAGATAAACTGCACCTGAGCTCACATATATAAAAGCTTTATGATGGGCAATATAAATAAAGTCTTATTATTAAATATATATTATTGGTATGTATGCATCCAACATACCTTTTGGCCTGAAGGCCATCGAGTCACTCTGATTCAACCCACATCCCTGCCAAAGACTTGCAATGTCAGCCCAAATCATTGCCAGGCAACTGCATACCTCCGATATGTTCTGCAAAATAAATAAATAAGTGAAAATATATTCCAGATGTTTTATAGTCAGTCCATCATGGCACTATATATATAAGTGGAATCTTGCTGTTTACAGCTACCGAGATGGCAGCATAACACTACTGTATTTTGTGCACCATTTTTGTTTTGTGTCACTTCTGTCTTGTGAACAAGGGCTTCAGAGGCTGCCTAGATTGTGACAGCTGGCATGATGGGTCGCTGATGGTTGTTCCGACTTTACACTATTATTTCTGAACATCACCTGCCATGGGGTGCAAGGAAATGGGAGCAATTGGAGCAAAAGATACTACACACACACACACACACACATACATATGGGAGTGCAGCTGTGTTCTGAGTGTGCTTAACAAGAATCAACAGCAGGAGCAGCACATTGGTGTGTGATGTGCCGAAGCCGCAGGCAGCACAGGGAGACTGGTGCACTTGCTTCCTAGTTCATGCACTGCAAAAGAAAGAGTATTTGTATCCCCTCTCTAACCTTCAGTTGAAACAGACTTGTTAAGATCATAGGTATACCAGTTCATCAATAAAACCTGGTTTCTTTTCAAGGCCACCGTGAATCCTCTTAGTCATTACTGGCAAGTTTTGTAGTAGACACAAATCTGTCTACATAAAGCAAGTATGATTTTAAGCATATTGTCTAGAAGTAATAAAAGCAGGTAATATGTCACATGGTTTAGAGGTAGGCGGCATGGTGGCTTAGTGGTTAGCACATTCGCCTTTTAGCGCTAGGGATTCCCGGTTCCAATCCCCATCTGGGTGGAGTTTCCATGTTCTCCCTGTGTCTGCGTGGGTTTCCTCCGGGTTCTCCGGTTTCCTCCCACAGTCCAAAAACATGGATCAAGTCAATTGAATTCTCAAAATTGCCCCATATAAAGTGTGTTTGAGTGAGTAAGTGTTGGCGTCCTGTCCTGGGTGTATCTGCCCAGCGCCCGAGACGTTCTCCCCTGGATGGGCATAGGGAACCCCACCGCGACCCTAATAGAGGATAAAGCGGGAGATAATGAATGAATGAATGAATGGTTTAGAGGTATACTTCATTTTTCCCTTTTGACCCGATGATGACATTGACATCAAGTGGAACTTCTTATTACTGTCGGTCAGACTACACACAGTGGGTAAAATTAGTCAATGACAATAACTGTATAACATGTTTTAAATTTGGGCAATGTACTGGAAGCACTGTTAGAGCACAGCAATGAAGTAGTGGGTTCAATTCCTGCAAAACAGTCAGTTTCCTGAGTCTGGGTGATTTGCTGCAAGTGAGATGCTCTTGGGTATGAATATTTGCATGAATGCATTCTATGTGTGTCTTTTTTGTCATCATCTGGCAAATCACAATTTGCCACATGAGTGCTGGGCTAGGCTACAGTAATAATCTATTTTGCCTACTGTGCCTACACACATAGGAATTTTTCCTCCACATTTAACCTATCCATTCAGTGAAACATACACTAGTGAAATAAGCACATGTCCCCAGAGTGGTGGAAAGCCTTGTACACGGCGTCTGCGGAACAATTGAGTTTAGGTGTGAATCGAAGCAGGAACCTTCAGGTCGCAAGGCTTGTTTCTTAACCACCAGCCCAGGACTGCCCTGTATATTGTAGACAGTGCAGTAAAAACAATAAATATTAATAGTTTTATTAAAAAAAAAAAAAAATGTAGAATTTGCTTAGGGGGGTGGCACGGTGGCTTAGTGGTTAGCACGTTCGCCTCTCAGTGCTAGGGTTTCCCAGTTCGAATCCCCATCTGGGTGGAGTTTCCATGTTCTCCCCGTGTCTGCGTGGGTTTCCTCCGGGTCCTCTGGTTTCCCTCCCACAGTCCAAAAACATGGATCAAGTTAATTAAATTCTCAAAATTGCCCCATATAGAGTGTGTCTGTGTGAGTGAGTGTGTGCCCAGTGATGGATTGGCACCCTGTCCTGGGTCTATCTGCCCAGTGCCCGAGATGTTCTCCCATGGATGGGCATGGGAAACCCCACCACGACCCTAATAGAGGATAAAGCGGGAGAGAATGAATGAATGAATTTGCTTAGGCTCGTAGATTGTGAAAAGCCACTTGTGGATGTTTTTTTTTTTTGTAATTGCAAACTGACATGATGATGTTTATATCACGGCTCAGTGGAGACCACAGCAGCTGTTGCAGGATTCTGTTTTAAAACAGACAGGTTTTCTGACTTTACCTGTGTGTTTGGGATCCTTGTCCAAAATTCTGTATTCCACTGAATGTTTTTCTATTCAGCCTGTTGGTTCACTTTAAAAAAATGTAGATGCACATTAAGTGTCTTCACATTTTTGAACAATATACTATAAGTAAAAAGGGAATATCACCGGCTATATAACTGTGAATAAAGCATGGTGCATTTTATTTGTGACACTTTCTCAGTGCTCAGTATCCAGGTTCAATTCCCTATCTGAGTGGAGTTTGCATGTTCTCCCTATGTCTGTGGGGGTTTTCTCCGGGTTCCAGCCACAATCCAAAAACTTGGATTCAAGGTTCCACTTTCTTTTAATACTTTTAATAGAAAAAAGTCTTGTTAACAAGTAAAGAATGTGGTACTTAGCTTTGGTCCTCACAAGGTTATTTTTCCATAACAATAATCTGGCCAAAGCTGCAGATTTTTTTTGCTGTGCATGTGTGCCACTTAGTGCCTGATACTGACCCACAGGAACTCCAATCCCCCTTAAATCTAAACGTTACTGAGCCTGACAAATGTCTGGCTGCAGACCAATAAAACACCAGGGAGTTTTTTCTTTTCACTGTCATTTCAGCTTGTTTTTTGAAGGTTCATGCTTAGAATACTGTTTGCTGTTTAGTTTTAATCTGCTTTGAACCAATAAACTGTAAAAAGCAGTAAATAAAAAAGGTTAGTGTGAAAATTAGTATACATTTTGATTAGCTGTCTTGTGCAAACACTGTGACCCCTGATCCCAACTAAAATTTTGTTGACTCTCACAAAGATAATTGTATTTATTACTTAATTTTATATAAAGCGGGTATAAGACAGTTCAGTTTGCTTGTGCCAAGCCAGCATACTTATGCTGCTTAATTACTCACTGTAAATATGCAAACGGTAAAACTGATGAGACATCTTAATTTCAAACGCTGATAAGGCAGAATAAAAGTGATGAATTGCTTTGTGTTTGGCCTTGCCAGACAATCTCAGGTGTTTGCATGCTCTTTTGTTTATCATTGATGAACACCTCCATGGGATACTTGTAGCTAATTATGATTCACTTTATGATCCTGGGGCCCAGAAAAACCCAAGCATAATTAAATGCATGCATGGGTGAATATTGCGTAGATTTATATGCAGCAGTTTGTTAATTAAAAATATGCCCGTCTATGAATGGGTGTTGTTTTAAAACACAGTATTAATGTTAGAGATACAATGGATGCATGATCTGATAGCTAGAGCTCGGTGAATATAAAAGTCGTGTTATGGTTAACTGTGATGTATAATGTAGGCCATTTTAACATCAACAAAAGGTTGACAAGTTCTGTAAGTTGATTTATTAAACTATATTGAATCTCTTATTTATATCTCATATACTATAACAGGGTTATGATGGGGTTCCAAATGCTTACCCAGAGAAAAACGTTTTGTGTGCCAATCCATAGTTGGGCGCCAATCCATAGTTGGGCACAATTACTTACAAAGACACACTATATAGGGATGATTTAGAAATGGGCAATTTAGAGCAGCCAATTCATCCTGAATCCATGTTTTTGGACTGTAGGAGTAAACTCGAGAACTTGGTAAAAACACGGTCATGAGGAGAACATGGAAACTCAACCCAGAATGGCAACTGAAGCTGGATCCACTAAGTCACCATAACACTCACCATACTAAACAATATTGTAAATTGATTGTAGAATATTTTTGCATCCATTTTTAAAGATGCTTACCCCAATTATGGTAAGGAGAAGTATATGTATACCACCACGCAGAACATTCAAGCTCCACACTTAAATGATATAGGAGCAATATCAACAAGTTAAATTAAAGGCAGCTTTCCTTTAAAGAACACTGCTAGAATTGAGCCACCATGCAGTATATTATGTAGATTAATAATGGTCATAACGTCTTATCTATTTCCTGTGTGTTCCTGTATAGTTTAAACTTCAAACAGATTCCATTTTGAAAAAAAACCCTAAAGAGCCATATAGTTAGATAACAGCATAGTCACGTCTTCGTTTTGGGGGCATGCTTTGTCTTCAGCATTGCTAGAGCAATGCTAGTATAGATCTGCCCTGAGACATTATCGATAACTCGACAGATAAAAAAATTAGAACCAGTTATGCATCTGCCAATGCTTAATTCGTTTATCCATACTCTCCTTGCACTCTGGAGAACTGCTGTCTATTGCCCCCTGTGCGTTTCTCCTTACTTAGCCAACTATTTCTGCAATTCTGCTGACCATCCAGAATTTCTATCTTGCTTGTCATTTCAGAGGCTTTCAGCCAAGCATCTTACCCCCTTTCTCCCACCAAGCAACAATAATCCATAAAAAGGGCAGGTAGATCATAATGAAAAGGTTTATGGTTTACCAATAGCCCCACTTTTATTGCCTTCCTATAGTGTAGGAATGTGCCACTGTAAGTATCCTAACCTATGAATAACTATTCCTCCTAGTGGCTGGCTTATTAATTTATGCATTAAGTTGGACAGGTTCCAGTTCAGAAATTTTTGCAGCGGCACTCGGTCATCAGAGGAAGCCTAAATAATTTTCCGGAGGGTAATTGGATAGTGTGAAGAGAGCTATTAAACCAGAAGCCAGTGGTGAAGGCAGGGAGTCAGTGATCAATCAAGTGTGGCAGCAAAGCAGTGGGGTCTAAACACAACACAGCTCATTTTCTCTTAAAGCTTTTAATAAATGTTTGTTCAACACATACGCTAATCGCAGCTGCACGAAATCATACTTCGCATGGCCACCTTGTCCTAAGAGGGAATTTCTGTTGCTTTATTATCATGACTACTAATGTCACCAAGTTATTTAATTAAGTCAATTCTAAAGGTATTTTTTTAACTTATTATAATAAGAATTACTCAAAATCAAACCAATGCAGTGTGGCTAGTCTTGGGTGGCATTGTCTGTGTGGAGTCCATGTATGCTCTATAGGCTATAGGCTTTTACCTACCAACCAAAACCTACCACAAAAACATATTAATATGTAAATGTGCTTGGTCTGTGGTAACTTGAACTAGGTTTAAGACTTTTTCCCAGGTGGTCACTCCATTAATGTAAAATCTTTAACATTGGCCCTGAAGGTCTGGAGGATTGTGAAGGACAGTAAAAGGATAGATCTAGTGTTGAGCTGTTTGTTTAAATCTAATCGACTGATGCAGAAGCCGTAACATGTGAACTTTATTAATTCATGAACGCATCGACTTTATTTACACATTTTTTTCCCCTTTATCTTGAGCATTTTCACACTTTCATGGTTGACCATCATGAACATTTCAGATGACTTGAAAACAGAGCTGTTATTTAGAGGTTACCTTGAAAACATAGTTGTATTACATATACAGGCCCAGGCAAAAGTTTGTACACACATCCGTTTTGCCCCACTTAATGTCAATTGTATCAGTTAATATGAAGATGTACTTTGTAGTTCTACAATTACAGACTGTAGTCCATTTTTTTGTGCACATACTGTGTTAGTCCCCCCCACTCTGAGGTGTGACACTACAACAGCAACCTTGCTGCACTAAAACTCCCTCAACACATTAGTGACACTGCAGAACTGACAATAAACAGAGCACCATCCAAATGATACCTGTTCTGTGATGGTCCTGACCAATAGAAAACAAAGAACCTAACAGGGAACTAACAAAAACATAGAAAACAGATGGAATATATATATATATATATATATATATATATATATATATATATATATATATATATATATATATATATATATATATATATATATATATATATATAAAGCAAGAAAACTGTATCCCCAAATGTTTAACTGTTTTTAAGACAAATATAAGTAGCACTGAATAATTATTTTTAGTATATCTGTTAATGTTAGGAATTAGTTCCGTTATTTATATTAATAGCCAACAAAATATTTCTGTCAATGCTTGTCTTCTGTAAACAGCCGGCTTGTAAGTATTATTATATGTAAATTAAATAGCTAATTATGTGTTAATTTTGTATAGGGCACTGTATTTTTGATGTTTCCTGTCACTGTAGATTTGTATAAAAACTTTTTTTTCTTGCTCTTATAGGTCAAAGAATCAACTCATATCTTTAAACTGTTATTAATGGCACTTTGGATTTCTAAATATTAGCTTCAACTAGTCTCTCACATAACTGTGGTATCCTGACAGATTCTGAAGGCACCATGTAATTAGGCAATCATCAGTTCTCATAAGGCATGGCTTGCTCACACATTTACTTGCTGTCACCTCTGTGTTGACCTAACACTCACTGCATTTATTTCACTTCTCTAGTGTAAAATCAGCTAATTTTATTCCAGGGCTTGTGCTCATGACAGATGATCCTCTCATTATACAGCTGTCTGTTCACACAAAAAGCTCTCGAAGCTCAAAATCCTCTGGATTACATTTTATCATCTCATTACTAGGGAGTTGAAGCAGGGTTGAGACCCATGCTGATTGTAATTCCAATAACCATGTACCTGTTAGTGTCTGTATATGCCTCCATTTCTGGCTAATAACCTCATTACATCATGATGCATTACATATTTTGCATTAATATGTTTTTTTTCTTACTCCTAACCTGGACTCGCATAGGTAACAGGGCATGTGATTTTTAGGCAAACCATAGGGGGGGGGGGGGGGGGGGGGGGGGGGGGGGGGGGGGGGGGGGGGGGGGGGGGGGGGGGGGGGGGGGGGGGGGGGGGGGGGGGGGGGGGGGGGGGGGGGGGAAAAAAACTTGCCTGTTTTTTATATATATATATATATACATATATATATATATATATATATATATATATATATATATATATATATATATATATATATATATATATATATTTTTTTTTTTTTTTTTTTACTGTATTTTATGTGTTTTATCAAAAATTATTATTAAAATTAAAGTTAATTATTAAAATAAAAATATTATTCATACATAAAAAATTGTAATACAGCTGCCAGAACAAAAGTAGTTGGCAATGTAACATATTATATTTAAATAACTTGCCCGTTGCAGCAACAATAAAATATTGTTTATACTACAAGCCAATTATTAAAGCCTTTTTATTAAAAGTTACTGACTCAGGTATCTTAATGAATGTGCAACACAGTCACCTTAATTAGAAAATATTATTTATGGTTTCTGCAGTAAATTGGCTTTGACATGATGCTCAATTTTTAAAAAAGTGCTATAGAAATAAATAAACTTGAATTTAAACTGGTGCCAGTCACTCTGTGAAAGCTGTCATCTATGGATCCAGAAGAACAACCTCAGACAATCCCACCTTCCCTTCCATATTTTACAGTTGATGTCACTTGATGGCGTGCAAATGATATATGATGCGTGATGTACCAAATAGTTCAATTTTAACTTCAGCTGTGTAAGAAGAGAAAGAGAGTGCAAACGTTTCTTTTCTACTATGCAATGCTATAATTGATTATGAACAAATAAGTAAAAGAGCTTAATGTGTCTCTTCTCCTAACCTCATTCATTCTTTATGACTGATCACATTTTATCAGCACAGATACAGAGAATCTATAAGCAGCTCAAGGTCAAAGAAATCCGCTGTCATTAATTATATTAATTATAAATGTCTGAATTTATAGTTTAATACCAATTTATAGTCATTATGCCAATCAGAAAATAAAATAAAATAAAAATAAATAAATAATTATTTAATAATTATTATTAATTTTCAACTAAATAGAATGTCAATTAAAAATGCCATAACCTCTGCTTCACTAATTATTCAATGCTTCAATTATTATTTATTAATTTAATATGCAGCATTAAAACACTTATATTATTTTATTATAAGTTAAAAAAAAAAAGTAAAGGTTAAAATTTATCATTCATTAAATATATTACAAACAAAAATATCCAAGTCATTAAATACACAAGAAAATAAACAGAACTACAAGTACAACCAAATTATATGTTACTTTTATTCTGTTAGAATGATTGTTTATGTACAATTTATTTTGTTTTTCCGATCCTTTTATTGATATTTCATGTTGGCAGATTTGGTCCTTTAGGAGAGTGGCCATGCATCACGTTCCAAAAATTGTGTCAAGTGTTATCTCCACCATATGGCTACGAGCTAAACGATGATTTATTACTTGAATAAACGCAGGATTCAGGCACATCATTCATTTGAAACTTGGACTGCCAAACAGAGTGAAAGAGTATGTCTGTGTGTGCATATGCATATGTATGCTCTCCTAGACACAGACACACACACACACACACACACACACACACTCACAAATTCTCATTTGCACTTTCCACTATCTTTCAGTCTGGCTCTTACACACATACACACACATGCATATTTGCTCTCTAGTATGCAAACACCACATTTGTGTGTGCATTATTCAGGATGTGCCACTATATCACTGTCTTTTTTGTCATGCTGCAGTGGAGGGCTGAATTAAAGTTGAAAGACAATCCTCAGTGAATTGGCTGGCAGGCAAACTGCTTTTAAAACCATAGGTGGTCCCTAAATCAAATTCAATAACAATCAAATTTCAGCACAGAGATTCCTAAACAGCACAGATTGATATAGATTAGCTGTGTACGCTTATCAAATTAGAGATAATTTGCCTGAACACAATACTATAGATATGTTTAATCTAATAAAGCTCATAATGTATCTATAAAAGCTGTTCATTTCTGTGAAATATTCATTCATTCATTCATTATCTTCCGCTTTATCCTATATTAGGGTCGCGGTGGGGTTCCCCATGCCCATCTAGGGAAGAATGTTTCGGGCGCTAGGCAGATACACCCAGGACAGGGCACCAATCTTTCAGAACTTTCAAACATTTTAATCAACAGCTGGTGTTTTTTATGTTTCATATGTTGGATTAAATAAATATCAATATTTCTATGTTCCCAATATTGTATGATTGTTGAGTTTTTAAATTATTCTTGATTTCTGTCGGATAAAATTAAGTGAGTGAAAACATTCAGGATTTATTTACTGGAACAATGTAAAGACTAAGTATTTATTTGGATTTTATTTATTGTTGCTTTTTAGTATTTAAAATTTTATCATTAAGGTTTAGTACTATTTAGTGTTTCTTGTTTTATCCATGCTGGATTGTTGGCTCGCTACAAATCATCAGTGGGGTATAATGTGACATATGCAATTCTTGGTGTGTCCCATCTGACAGGAGATTAAAATGATGGCCACCTACTTTACTACCCATATGTAATAGACAGAAAATGTTTTATTATTTACTGACCTGAAGTTTTACCCCTATGTTAAAGAGGATTCAAATTAGTTTTGCTTTTTTATTTTTTATAAAAATATTTCACAATACTTTTTTTTTTTAATGAATATGCTATTTATGTTATTTAGTTGACTTTTGTGTGATTAAATTTGAACTTTTATTTTGTTTTGCATTTTTAAATACAAAATCTAAATTAGATTTTCTGTCAAACCTACTCTAAAATATAAAATTAACAGAAAATAGCATCAACAAATCAATGGCACATTCATAACACATACAATTTAAGACTTAAAGAGCTCTTGTTTAATGTTAGCTGTTGGAATTTTAAAATCGAACTATCAAACTATTGCTATCTAAAGTACACAGACAGAATCATATTAGTAGTAGTAGTACATATTTAAGCTTAAAACAACATTCAAACCTAAATGTTTTCTATTATTGTCCTATTAAGAGCCATTGTGATAAGTAGTGTAGTCAGAATAAAAAAAATATATCATTAATTACCTCATAAAAATTATGAATATTTGTAACATAATCCATCCTCCTTTTTTCCAAGGATGATGCTGAAAAGTCGTGTTTCTGGCAGAAGTTTTAATTTCACTAAAAATGTTCGAGCAAAGGGGTACACTTTTTGACTATCCAATCAGAGGGAGTGAATATGCTGACGTAATGTATGCCTGCTAGAGAGCCTACTCAAAATCAAAAAGCAAAAAGTTGATTGGTACTTATTTAATGTTCTGAAGGCCCTGGGCAGATGATTTACCTCTGGCAACGAATGATATGGAAAAGTCATTGTTAAATACTTTAATAAGAAAATACACATGTGGCAGAGGTGCAACTGTGGGAAACTTTATGAAAGGAAGTGGACAGACCTTTTTAAATAATTTATTTAGTATTCATAGATGAAATATAATCAGTCTGTGTATCAGATATTTTTAGGCCTTTAGAAAAGGCCTTGAAGGCCTCGACGATCTGCCATGATTAAAATGTCATTGTGAGCATTTGCATTGCATTGGTAATTATTTTTTTTTACATTTTCTGTATTATTTACTGATACTTCATTCCTAAAGAACTTGTTTTGGCATGTTGCACATTTTAAGCTCTGAAAGCTTTTTTTTTAATAATGAACATATTTTATCCTGGATATAGTAAAAATATTACCCATGTAAGCCTAGACAATAAGCATAAGCAAAAAGAAGAACATTTTAGATAGACCTGCATGTATAAGGCTCAAAAGAGCAAATAATGCCCTCAAAAGACAGAAAAGACCTAGTGATGACACAGGAGTGGTGGTATACCATTTAGCTGTAGAGTTCAAAGGGTTAACCCATTTGAGCATGCATGTGGTAATTGTCTGGCATATGTACACACTGTGAAAAAGAACCCACACATGCTTACATAAGCATGGAGCCTTATACATAATGCACACACACACAGTGATACAGACATGCACCAGCGGTCACGGTCACACATAAGCAGTCATTCACTGTCTCACACACAGGCTTAAGGACACTAAGAGGCTTACAGAAGCCCTCTACGCTCCCTCACTCTTCATCCTTCTCTGCTTCCCTTACTTACTTTTTAATTCACACCCACTCACTCACTCACACACACACACACACACACACACACACACACACACACACACACACACACACACACACACACACACACCCCTACTCATGCCTCTGGTCCCACTGACACCTCTAGTTAGCAAATGAGCTAAAGCCAGCACAAGATGCCTGCAGCATAGCGGCACACTCTGCCGCACCGCCATTAACATGCACGGCTCTCTTTTGGACATTTAAGGTTAGCGGCTCCCCAGACTCACTTCCGTTGCTGCAGCTTAGCTCGCAGCTCACACACGAACATCCATAAGGCTCCTAATTAGCATCGGCCCTGATCCGATACTGATCCCAAACACTGCCTATGCTTTATCATTCTCCAGCTTGCAGTATAATAAAATTGTCCAGCTGGACATATTACCATCTTATCAGTGAAACTTTCTTTAATTGTCAGTTATGTGAGGTACATTTAAAATGGTATCTATAATGAGTTTCTATGTGTTTTAAAAGGGTGCGTAGAAATAAAACTGGAGTAAAAAATATAATAATTACAAAGCATTTTATAATAATAATAATAATAATAATAATAATAATAATAATGATAATAATGATAATAAAAGGGAGGCATGGTGGTTTGTGGTTAGCATGTTCACTCAGTGTGAGGATCCAGGTTCGAATCCAAATCGGGGTGGATTTTCCATGTTCTTCCAGCCAGCGTGGATCTTCTTTAGGTTCACTGAATTGCCCCAGTTACATTTTCCCTATATAGTATTAGTGTGTGTTTGTGAATGTGAATAAGTGTGTGCCCTGAAATGGATTGGTGCCCTGTCCTGGTTGTATCTGCCCCCAGGGCCCCTGGATGAGCATGGGGTGTTTTACCATAGTATTAGATTAAGATTAAGATAGTGAGAAGATAGTGAGATGATGATGATTATAATAATAATAATAATAATAATAATAATAATAATAATAATAATAATAATAATAATAATAATATGAAGATAACTTTTTTTACATTAAATACAAAAAAGGACTATTATTTTTAAAACTTGTTGACAAAAGTTAAAATCATTTCTAAGCAGAAAAAAACACTATAATTGCACAAAATATAAGCATTATTTCATAATGTGTGTTGTTCAAGAGAACATAGATGAAAGTAAACAAAACAGTGAAAAATATGTTAATGCGTGGCATATGTAAAAGACCAGGGTGCAAACAGCGGGCCAAAGCAACATACAGCTTGTCATGCACGAGAGCCAGTAAAACCTTTCATTCTTTTTAATCTGTAACCCTGTACCTGCCCGATTTGAATGTGTTTAATGTTCATTGCTCTGCAGAATTGTGGTATAGTACACCGTGAGATAATTATGCTGTGCCATTTTTCTCAGGTGTGTCCACTAATAGGCTACCATTTTATTATTTTTATTTTATTGCTTTGCGTATTGCTTATACACAACAGTGTTGTTTACTTGAAGATTTCTACCCTCATTATTTGGATCATTGCTCATACTGCCAAGCATCTTTGAGCTGCAAGAAACATGATTATAAATTAGATGACCGTAAAGATAACTCAGATCACAAACTAAATTAAATATTTCAGTAAATTTCTTTGTTTCAATTTGTAAGCTGGAATCAGCAGCCATATACAACATTTCTGTGACTGATCTGTTGCCGTGGTACTGATAGGTAGCTGAAGGTTTCTAGCGAAGCTAATTTCTTCAAACTTGTAGCAAAGTTCCTAAAACCAATACTACTACTCAGTGGCTTTATTGGTTTCCCTCATTATTTGCAGGTATTTTGGGAGTAACATGTTTTTTAAACCAGTTTTATAATTACCATGACTTAAGTAAATTATGTATATAATAGTAAATTAAGTATATTATATACATTAAGATTACATTGATTATGTAAACATATTACATAATATATACATTGAGACAATACATTGTATGTATGTGGTATATTTCTCTGCCAAAAAGGAAAGAGGGAGCTACATATGCATGTACTATAAAACTATAAAAAAAAACTCAATTAACTCAATTAGTACAATTAATAATATTTCTATGCAAACATATACCCACATTGATATTTCATAGTACATTATATTTAAAAAAAAATAATAATAATATTAATATTACTATACCTTTTTTATTTTTAATTTTATTGCTATATTCTAAGACTGTGTTGCCCTTTTGCTACACTGACGCGGTAGATTTGAGAAAACAAGTCCATTTTCATTCACATAAATACTGAATTTTAAGGCTTGATAATATTAAAATATTAACTATCATGAGTGTACAATTAAGTACTACTAAATTGTAAGAAAATGGGTAAAATAGTAGTTCTTATTTTACAATATAATCTACACTAATGTACCTCTTAAAAACAATTATTATACCTTGTAAGCTATGTATACCTTCATGAATAGCACAAATGTAGATATTAAACAATATCAGAAACAAGCAGTATATAAAATAACTGCCTAACTGCTAATATGCCCAAGCAAGTTTTGGACCCTATAAGGTATAATGAGATATTTTTGAGTTAATTCTTTTAGTGTTTTAATTAATATTTTAATGAGTTCAACGTTTTACTGAATCTGTATATTTTATACAGTTTGGCTCTTCAGTTCAAATAGTTTATAAACATGTCAGCATATAATTCATTTACACAAAATTATAACTGTGCTTCAACTCATCCGATGCTGCAAATCATTTAATTAGGAACATGTTTCGAATTTGAATGGGAAAAAACAGCTTTGGTGCAGTACTGTTTGATATTCAGATTAATTACTAGCAGAATGAGGTTTCCTTTCCACTGATTGGAGGCTGCTTTAGCAATTAGACAGAAAGCACCTGTTTCCTAGATCAACAGAAAAATAACAAGCCCTACGAGCTAGTGCTTGTCTCTGGTTCCGGTCCCTTTAGATGAAGCTACAGGTTTGATCTGAGCTCCGCTCAGGCGGCAGATGTCGGTTCATAATGAGTGTGATGACGAGCACTAGGTGAAAATGCCTTTCCACTGGCCAGATGCATATGTTTATTCCTTGTAGTTGATGACACCCTGCTGTCTTTTGTTGCTTACCTGTGCAGTCACACCATTCACCTAAAGAGTGACTTCGCACCCCAATACAGTGCCATATGTGCAAGCAGCAGGCTGCTAATATACAATGGTACACTGGTGGAATGTCTATGACTTGAAAGGAGGGGGATCACTGAAATAAAATAAAATAAATGTCCAAGCCAATCTACATTTACTTAGATTGCACCACCTTTTCTACCTCCACAAAATCTCAGTTCTTCCAAGCAAATAGATAACTATTTTCCCTATTTTTGCTTCAGGCAAAATATCACGTTCTCTCACTTGCTTTCCCTAAAGACTGAGCTTGACCTAGTTAGAAAAGTCTAGTGCACCCTAAGTGTGCTCTGAAGAGTATTTGCAGAGTGGTATTCAGATTCAGAGAGATATATGATTAAATAATAAATAGGGGAATAATTAACTTGTCATGCAGGAAGTCTGGTATATCTTTTAGAAGTGATTTCATATTCTGTAGTGCAGAAACGTATTTTATAGGGGGTGGAATTCTAATCTTTATTACAAAATTCAGGGTCTAATTCTCAGCTGTAACACTTGCCTTTGTGTTCATTCATTAGCCCCTTAACCACTGAGTAGTTCTCACTGCCCTCTCAGTTAAAGATGACACTATTTTTAAAAAATATTATTATCTATCTATCAATTTTCTTTTTCTTAATCTTCTACTCGAGTCATGCGGGATTCCCCATGCTCATTCAGTGGAGAACATCTCGGGCACTGGGCAGTACACATAGGACAGATCTGCCAACTATCGCTGGGCACACATTCACTCACAGATAATACAGACTTACCCAATTAAACCAGCAGTCTTGTAATAAAAGGGCCAGTTGCAGACTTGTGATATAACCAGTCTTGTGACCTAAAGATCCCTGGTTTGATTCCAGTTTTCACCAAGTACTATGGCTGAAGTGCCCTTGAGCAAAGCATCTAGCCCCAGTTTATTCCTGGACACCGTATACAAGGCTGCTAGTGTGTGTATATGTCTGTGTGTGTGTTTCGCTGCACTGATAGATTAAATGTGGAGGATAAATTTTCACTGTAATGTATGAAGTGACCAGGTCATCACATTAATGATTCTATAAATATATAATTTTTTTTCCAGGTTATTCTTATGCTAACCAAGCTGTATGACTTTAATCTGGGCAGCGTCACAGAAAGCTCTTTGTGGAGGTAAGTTTCCAGAATTTTTATAATAATAACAATTAGTAGTTAGTGATAATGCTTATTGTTATTGTGGTTGTTTTATCTTCATTAAATCCAGAACAATGGTATTGTTCAATGGTGGATGAGGGAGTGAAAACAAATTTTACCCGTGATGATCACAAAGCCATGAAGAGCCTGAAGCAAATGTGTGCCCCTTTTTTTCAGTCTGGCACAAAAATGAATATAAACACTGTCATGGTTCCCTGTTGACTTTTTAACCAGCCATTTAAATAAGGTTAAATGTAGATTACCTGCTTTTAAACAAGTCCAAACACGACCGATACATTTTTGTGTAAAAAGTGCACAACCAAAATTACACACAACTGTGTTCACACAATCATGTTATACAAAAATATACAGTCAAATGTAAAAGTTTGAGCGCTCTTGAATTATTATTATTATTTTTTTATTGTAATACTTGTACTCTGTAACTAATTCCTCATAAACACAATATTAGGACTAGATAATTCATATCATTTATTAATGTATTTATTTTCTTAGTCACTTATTGTTGTTGAGTACATAAGGATGCTAGGCTATAACCTTATATATCCTTATAGGGTAAAAGGTACTCTTACAGAAACTTGCTGTTTTCCTTGCTGTGAGAGGCGAGAGCACACTTGTCTCTGTGCTACTCTGTCACTCTTCATCAAAACATAAAGCAATTAGCTATAAAATCATTAGTGTGGCCTGTTTTTGTAGGTTCCTTAATTTTTTTTTCTAAGTTTACAAACCAAGGCTGTGGCATGTAACCAGTCATAACAAAGTCAGCTGAATCTAGTTTCCGTGCTTTCAAAATTCTCATACTTTAAACTTTATACTTATGCTTAGCAAACCTGAGTTCCTGCAAGCAACTATATAAAGTTATGAAAATGAATGTAATTTATGCCCACGAGACAGAGGACAAAAATAAAATGCTACAGAAGTTCAGAGAGACAAAAGAAACTTATGGACAGAATCACTCATTTTCTAGTAAGACATTTCAAAACCCCCTGTCTGGCTGCCAAGATCATCTATGATGCTTTAGTTGAGTTGAGAGTGTGATACTCTATGAGGCACCCTAAGGGACATTATTCAGAATTACCTACTTGTGAAAGATTGACACACACAAGCACATAAAAACAAGCATACACTCAAAGAACCACACACAAACATACATAAAAGCACAGGGTTTCTCAATGTACTTTGTAAGTCTGCTTTAATATGTTCTCCAATGATCAGGACCCCACAGAGAAGGTATTAGGGTGCTTAATGATGCTCAGTACTGTAGATAACCACTGACCACTGTGCTCAAAGACCAAAGTAACTCATCTCATTCACGAAACAAAGTATTACAAGCATGCATGGCTACCACTACAACCAACTCACTTGTCAATTTTTCAATGTTACTGTGAGAAAAAAGCATGGTAAGTTCTAAAATAAACGGCAGCTTCTGAACTGTTTTGATTTCATCTACAGGCTTCAATAAATTCCCCTATGCAACATTCACTGAATAAAACTAGATTTCTGAAGTAAACAGAGGTTTTTGGAGTCAAAAGTAAAAAGCAATAATCCCAGTTTGAGGCTAAAATGAAGAGTTATACCAGTTTGTTGTTACTATTTTGATGTAGGGGTTTGACAGTCCTAAGTAGTTGTTAAAGGAAAAGAAAAACTACTAATATAAAGGGTTACACAGCATGTACTGCACACTATGCTGAACTAAATAGAACTGGATAGTATAATGGAGAATAGTCAAAAAGGATAAAGTCAAGCCAAGTTCTTGTAGCAGAACAAGAAAATGACCAAAATTACTCACCATTCAATTTGATAAATTAATTCGCAGCACTCTGCAAAGCTCCCATCCAACACATACATATATAATAGTTTGTGCATCATTGTAATTTAATTAGTGACTATACACATTAGAACATTGATTAATCAAATGCAATGATCTGTATCATTAAATATTGACTTTATTATGTTTTATGAATTGTGTGAGGAGTGTTACTTTTGTCTCCTTGCATACCCATTAATGCCTCTTTCATTTAGTTTTTTAGTGTTGCACAAATTATTTCTGGGTATAAGATTTTTTTTGTAATAGTAAACCACAGGACTTGTAATGAGAGTAAGAACTTTTATGAAATACTTTCACTTCCACACAGAATTAAATTCTAACTTGTTGCATTCTATTTTACTGGGACAAAGTGGCAGACACTTTGCACTTACCCAACTGCTTGACATTAAATCGGGTGCCTTTTCAAATAGTCTTTGAGGAGCTGATCGATAGAAAGATGATGT
The DNA here is from genome assembly GCA_019802435.1 of Corydoras maculifer. Classification (NCBI taxonomy): domain Eukaryota; kingdom Metazoa; phylum Chordata; class Actinopteri; order Siluriformes; family Callichthyidae; genus Corydoras; species Corydoras maculifer. The sequence goes on along the minus strand of JAFMOD010001280.1, from coordinate 855,192 downwards.
AATTTTCCAATAGCCCGATGTGACTGTGCAATGAATCTCCAACGGTTATGAATCACCTCCTTCCACCTGGGTCTAGAGAGAAACTTACTGTATTTCATCAGCTCTGTAACCATTTCATTATAAATCTCAGCAGGAAAAGGACCCTCCAGAGTCAGGCCATTTATTGTCAGGCCAGGCAAGAGCTGCTGTTTTATGCTGATCTTAGAACAGCTTTTTATGATCCCTTGTCATGGAAAGGCTTTAGAACACAGTAAAAGTTTTAGAGATAATGTAATATCGCTTGTTCATCTTTATTATTTTTTTATTATTTTAGTTGCTAATTTTAATTAGGATCCTGAAGGGTGCTGGAACCCATTTTCAAAGCAGTCCAGCCGACCACAGGACAAGCAAACAGACATACACTTTAATGCATACCTTCACACATATGGACATTTTAGTATGCTTAAAATGGAAATTATATAGATTTTACAAAGTACTTTTGTAATTTCATCATTCAAAATTAGATAAAAGAAATGTGCTACAGTGGCTCTTTCTAATGCATGGGCCTGATTGCTAGCACTTGACAGATTTTGATTAAAATTTGAACTCAACATCCCTCATCCAAAAAAATTAGGCCACCTTAAGCAAATCATTCCTTATTTTGTCTGCGCCCAACACAAGACTTGTAGCAGAGTTAGAAAAGTTGTTAAAACTTTTAAAAGTTTAAAAAGATGGATCTGTACCGAACACAGATTTTACATTAGTACTACTACTACTTCTACATATTTTATAATATACATCTGACATTGAAAACTACAAAAAACAGATCTTGGGTTGCTTAAATTTAAAATAATGACTGGATTAAAATGGATTCGCACAGGCCTTTACTTTTTCAGAAGATTCACCTTAGAGTCTTTATATAATGCATATGTAATGAGGTGGGGCTGAATGAGAACCAGAGCCGGGATTTCTCACTCACAGGAATGAGATTTATTACTGACTATAAAACACATTAAAAACACAGCTGTTGTCCAGTGAATCTGCCATGGGTTTGTGTTCCAGCAGCTCATAATCGATCTCTTTCTCTGCAGCAGGTAATGTTGGAATTACATATAATATAGGCTGCACATATAATAATATTATTACATATAATAAAGATTGCACAAATAAAGGCTGCACAGCTTGCATTAATCACCCCTAAACAACGTCCATGGTCATTGCTTCCAACAACCCCCCCCCCCCCATTGCTGCGCTTAGTGTAATTAACACAGCACAGTATACTTCATATATTATAATTTGCTATATATTCATTCATTATCTCCCGCTTTATCCTCTATTAGGGTCGTGGTGGGGTTCCCCATGCCCATCCAGGGGAGAATGTCTCGGGCACTGGGCAGATAGACCCAGGACAGGGTGCCAATCCATCGCTGGGCACACACTCATTCACACAGACACACTCTATATGGGGCAATTTTGAGAATTCAATTGACTTGATCCATGTTTTTGTTATGTGGGAGGAAACCGGAGAACCCGGAGGAAACTCACGCAGACACGGGGAGAACATGGAAACTCCACCCAGATGGGGATTTGAACCGGGAATCCCTAGTGCTGAGAGGCGAACGTGCTAACCACTAAGCCACCGTGCCGCCAATTTGCTATATAATTAACATTTTTTAGTCTTTATATGCAAAACAGCTCAGTTGTGAGTTTAATATTTAATACGGCCTGAAAATACACTGCATGTCGACTTTATCTTTTTATAGACATCGTCATATTTTTCTGAAAAAATCATCAGTAACATGTCTGTAATTGAAAGCCAAGTTCTATCATCTCCATGTGGCGTGTATCAGGAATCACTTTAGGAATTGCTTACATGCCCAGTGATGCACTGTCCTGGGTGTATCTGCCTAGCGTCCAAAACTTTCTTCCCTGAATGGGCATGGGATAAACCCCTAGTTACTAGTATAGGATAAGACAATGAGATAAGAGTTGAGAACTTATATCTGACAACTGTTCATTGAAGGGGTGTCCTGACTATTGAAAAGAATGTAAGGAGGACTGCAGTATGTAATTGTAGAACTACATTTTGGATGGGTTCCACATTAGGTAAAATGGAAATACTACATTTACTGTAACTATTTGCCAAAAATTGATGCCGTCTAGATGGTAAACTTCTAAGAAACAAAAAAACAATAAAGACAGAAATCTAATTGATTTAGGTAAGGAAATCCCAAACGGTAGTATCAGTTCATCAGAATGCAAAGTTTAGTAAAAAAAAAGATTTCAACTCTCATTTCATCACTCATTTCATCCCTCATCACTGAGTTAATCAGTCTCAGCTGACTGCAAGTATCCCCAACCTCATAAACAGCACAGCTGCAAAATGACTGATACCATTACAGTTGCATAAAAATGCAATCAGTGATTGATTTCAAACCTCCAAACAAACTGTGTGAAAACCTGGTCCAGTGGGAAAGCAATAGCAGATGCCAGTGAATTACATAAAAACACAGAGACTCTAATACCAAACCCAACAGGTCAGTGTCAATTTATTTCTAAAAAAGGATATACACATCTTTTGTAAGGAAAAAGCAACCAAATTGAATAATTGAAACAAATATGTTAAACAGTGGCACCAGTAAACAGAGTGAACACCTATCCTGGGTGTATCTGCTCAGTGCCCAAAACGTTCTCCCCTGGATGGGCATGGTGAAACCCCCCTGTGACCCTAGTAGAGGATTAAGCAGAAGATAATGAATGAATGTAAACATTTATTTAGAAAAATATTACCAAATATTTCTATAAAATATCTGTAAAAGACAACAACATAGGAATCGCAAACCTTAACATTGTGCATTCTTAAAATGCATTTTGCCAAACAAATATACCAACACATACATTTAATGTTATAACATTTAAAGGGGATTTTTTTTTTATTTTTATTTTTTTTAATTTATTTTAATTTTTTTACTTATCCTGTGCACCAAAATCTTAGTTATGCCTTTGCCCTGAATTTAGAATTCAATGTGCATCCATATCAAAACTGCAACAAAGTTAGAACCATTTGGCAGAAATATAAATGATAAATGTAATTTTTTAATAATTAATAGTTTACAAAAATATATATATGAAATTAACGCTTTAAAATTTTTATAAAAACTTCACTAAAAACCTTCAGCAAAGGCTAATGTTTCTATAATAAACAGGAATTGCAGCAAATCTTACTTGCAATAAAAGACAACAAATCTCAAGATGTATAACCCTCTCTCTTGATCTTATCAAAAGGGGATCAAATGCTGTAAAAGATTAACTGTGTGCATGCATGTTTGAACATGCTGAGACTTCCTTATGTGGCAGAATTTGGAAACCATTCTGACATCAATTTTTGGAACACAGAGGGCAGAGTTAAGGTCACTCAGGCTATACATGAATTATTGAACTTTTACAAAATAAAGATTTTCTTTTGCCATTTTGAAGTAAAATAAAAAAGAAGAATGTTTTAGATTCATTTAACAAAGCAATAAAATAAAAAAATATAAATTACAATGTGAACTAAATTATAACCATAAAAGTTTACCTGCTATATATTATAAAATATCAGCATATTTATCTTCTTTTTTCACTTCTGTTTACTGTCACAGCTGTTTTTGTTTTTAGCTAGTTTTTTATTTTATTTTTCCTTTGTTTTGATTAGAAATTAGGCTTATAAACATTTTTTAAAAATAATAATTTTAAGTAACCATTTTATTTTTGTGTGTAATTCTTAATGGCAAATGCACAATACTTTATTAAAGCTTTAGAGTTTTTTTAAGTCAGTAATTTTACTAAATACTCTGCAGTTTCCAGTCTCTGGGATATGAAAAAAAACATTGCAAATATTGGGGTTGTCAAATGAAAATCTAAAGAAATGTATTTTAAGGAAATGGAAACTAAGTAAATGCATGCTCATGTACAAGGTCAGTAGGTATTTAAATTGTACGAAGTTAGTAATTATAGAAACTGAATTAATTGCATGCACAGACTTCAAGTGGGAAAATATGTTAGACAATAAGTGCTTTGTAAGATAAATTAGTGCTTTAACTAAAGGAATTCATTCTATTCGACTTTTGTATTTTGTCATTCATTTTCAGGTCAACTGACTATGGAACCACTTATGAAAAGCTTAACGAGAAAGTCGGTGTTAAAACCATACTCAGCTACTTGTATGTCAGTCCAAACAACAAGAGAAAGGTAAGTCATTTCTTCAATGATATGCATAACAATAGGGAACAGAGCATATATCCCTATATATGAGCGTACATCCCTATATATTTAAAATTGTGCATTAATGACAGGGTAGTATCATTGCTATCCATTGATGCTTTATTCATATTGATAAGTCTGTAGATTCAGTCTCAGAGGGCTACTGAGTTATGAACTGTGTGGAAAGGCTCGTAAATTTGCAGTGTTTTAATCAAATGTGGGACAAGAGATTTCAAATTTACGACTCAGATACTCCCAAAGCCCATCGTGTGACAGCATAAACCATTAGTCTTGCTTCTCCCATGTTCTCTCATCCCTCCTCAAATCCCCTTTCTCACTCATGAAGGGCACATTTATTCCTCTTTAATTATAGTGTAATAAAGACTAAACAAAGCAAATCTTATCTGTTATGGGAGCAGTTTCATTTCAAATGTCTGAGGCTTCCATTCTATATATATATTGGACTACAGTACATTCCCTTTACTCTGTTCTCTAATGGTCAGGGCCCAAATAGTACCACCACAGAGCAGGTATTATTTGAATGGTGCATTATTCCTATCCCAGCAATGCCCCAGCAATTTAAGTGTTTAAATGAAACTACAGCACTGCTGCACTAAATCCCTCTCACCGCATCAGTGTCTCTGCAGAACTGACAATTCACCATCCACCACCCAAATTATACATTTTCTGTGATGGTCCAGGCCAATAGACGAACAGAGAAATAGACCAACCAGGAAAAGAGAAAACATATGTAATACAGTCTTTAATTGTAAAACTACAAAGTCAATCTATATGGTAAGTGGAGAAAATAGACAATAGAGCCAAAAAGTCGTGTCACAACTTTTGTTTGTTGACCTGTCTAATCATCTTTTTGTTGATGTGTGTTTTTTGACTTAACAGTAGCAGTAACATCTTGATAAATGCTGAACCATAAGTGTGTCTTTCTAATAAGATTACGACTGTCACATACTAAAGATTACACAGTAGATTTTTCAAGACTATTTAAGTCTTACCTTAATGGAAGTTGTTTATCAAAATCCACCCTAAACACTATATCGCAGCACTGCTGCAGTACCCATATTTGTGGTAATACTATATTATGGTATTTTAATGACTTCAAAGTGTGGTAAAGATGCATTCTGTTAATGATGCACTTTGCTATATCCTTAAATCTCTCTTATTTCATGTGTTCTTGTGTATGTACCACAGCTTTGTTTCTATTCATTAATCTGATTTCAGTGATAAAGATGGAACACATGTCTGACATAAGCTCTTTCATAGATTTTCAGTAAAAATGCAGTGAAATATGCCCGCAGTCATAGGGTATTTTAGTATAATGCTGAAACAAAACAGCTTATCAACAGTAATTAAGTGTAGTTCAAGGCAGAGTGTTCAGCCCTTCATCAAATTCTATGTTTCATAGATTGTTTTTTTACATTTACATTTGCATTTGGTCATTTATCAGACGCTTTTATCCAAAGCGACTTACAAGGTGACGCACAGGGTTAATTTTTAACATCCCTGGAGCAATGAGGGTTAAGGGTCTTGCTCAAGGACCCACACTGGTAACTTCAGTGGACCTGGGATTTGAACCTTCAGATTGATAGTCCAACACCCTAACCACTGAGCTACCGCGCCTTTTTAAAAGACAATTACATTGTTTGCATGGTACAACCACATTTTAATGAGCATTTTCTTTTTCACTAAATTAAATGTATAAGGAGAAATAATAATGCATGGGGCCAAATCTTCCATACCGCTACTAAACTCTACTACTAAACTCAAGCCTTTAATTTCAGACATATTTTATCTAAAAAGTAGCATTTGTAGTTTTCATTATGTGTTTGGAAATATTTGCATCACTGATGTGGAATCAATATTTTGTGATTTGCTTGTCAAGTAGATATAGTATTATCGCTGATTAAGTGGCAACTTCATATAGACCACTGACAAAATGAAAATGGATCACACTTGTAGATATGAAATTGTATTATATTGAATATATTATTTTTCTGCACAAGCTGAAGGCAATAAAGGTTACTCGTGCTGCAAACATAAGATCACGGCAATCTTTCCCACAGGCCCTAGCCTCTCTGTGGACATCCCACACAATCAAAGATTTATCCAAGGCTGCATTCTCTCCCAAGTTTCAAACCGAAATTAGGTAATAAAACTAAGATAAAAATAAATTGAATTGCGATCAACAGCATTACAAGGCTGGGTGTATTTTATTGCATTTCTAAAGAGTAATAAGTACATTTTATTGCCTAGTAAAATTATGACATCCACAAAATAATGTTTTTTATAATCCTGATTTTTCTCTTTGCACATGTACATTACAATTCTTAAGTTTAAAGATTTTCTTTATCAAATAATATGCTTTTTAAATAAAATATTAGATTGGTTAGCTAACCACCAAGCCTCTGTGCCACCCTCAATAAGAGAAGTTGGTTTAAGTAATAAATCCCTCATCACACAAATAAAACAGCAATACTACTTAATGGGGGATAATCTAATTAACTTTGGTATAGTTTTGAAATTCATGGAGCAAAATCCTAATGCTACATTATGTAGTAATACAGTATCTTAACTCTCTGGTTCCTAGTTTGTGAAGATTGTTTAAAAATGCATGTTGATGACCTGTTTAAGTATGCCTACAGCTAGCTGCAAAGAGTGGGGTCCATGAAGAAAGAAGTTTTTTTTAAATGTATTGTGAATTTGACCTTTCTAAACAGAGCCCTGTCCTTAACCCTAACTTATTCCCTAGGGATAATTTCGAGTACCCACTGTGAGCCAATCCTAATATTGCAACAACAGTGCTGACTTGTGTGGTGTGTATGTGACCAGTATACATCCCATACAAACAGCAAAATCAATTATGTGGTAACATAAAAATTAAATGTAATATAATTACTGTCAGTTCTCTGGATATAATAATAATAAAAAAAAAAAATATTAATAGAACAAAAAAGGACTACTGGAGGAAATTTGGTTCCACTCTGTTCCCTGTTTGTTTACCTATCAAAACAACCACCCATCTGTGCACAGGCTCTCGAAATTTCAAATGGATGAACAGGTTGTAAATATAACTAAATGTTTAGCCTGAATTTGTGTTTCAGGCACATTTCACCAACTATTTTTATGCTCTTTCGCCAAATATTTCAGAGCGATTTTATTGTAACTTTCTAATTTGTCTCTGGCTGTCTGTCAAAGTGTATTGTCTTTATAGTCATGCTAGTGGAGATCTTGTGGGAATATCCTAGCCTGCAGACAAATCTACTATGCAGTTTTTTAAAGCGAAAATATTTTAGCCCACCAACAAAGACAAGGTCAAAAAGGGGTCAGCCGTTTTAAGGTTTAAAAAAGCCAGTGGGAACGTTGACATTTATAGAAACTATAATCTGTGTTATTAGGACACTGATTGCTCTTAATGTGTCACGATCCGTACTTTATTTTTGCCTCTTATTCACATAAATCTGTTAACATACAGTATGTGCTTATTTATTATACATTTTACTAAAATATAATAAGGTGATAATGGAGTTTAATGGTTGGTACGCCCAGCTCTTAATCCCGGGGATTTGTTTATGGTATGTAAGAATGTTACATCATTTATGGAGATGTTGTAGTTGTAGGACTTCATAATACATTTTATGTTTTATTGTAATGGCTTGTTTGGGTGTCAGATACTTATCTTTTTTTTATTAATCTGGAAAATGCTAACATTATTATATTATAATGATTCATCTGTTATCTTTCAGTATTTTTTGTTGTATGAAAAACATATTACTTAATAGATTTCCCATACTAGGAATACATATCTATAACCATATATGCTTGCACAGCCTAACAGATGGCGATGTTGTTATTGTACTCATATTTTTGCCTTTCTTTCATACAAAACAATGTGACTTTCAGTGAAATCTTCATTGAATCTGTTGGAGATAATAGTCAGCTGTACTTTGCTGTACTGCGATAAAAGAGAATGGGTCAGATCACAGAAAGGGGAATGAGAAAGAAAAGCTAAACATCTGCTAGCCTCTAGGCAAAATCTCAAACTGCCTGTGAAGATATGCGAGAGCGAGAGAGAGAGAAAGACACGAGATTACTGACAATATTACAACATTAAATTAGAGGTTTTAGTGTTTGTTAACTTTATTTAAATGTTATTGTATCTTTACAATCTTTTTAAAGGTTTCTGTGTTTGGCTTCTGTGTGAATTTTAATGTAGTGTTTGAATATTTATATTATTATAGGCATCTTAAATAAGAAAGGAGATCTTTCAAAAAGAGTTTAAATCAGTTAATTACCTGGAATCTAACTTTTCTCTTAGCTGGAAATTAATCAAATCCATTACTTGAACCAAATCGAAATGCTACTCATAAAATGTAATTTTCTTCTTTTTTTTTTACCAAATAGCACTAGTATAGCATTTTCATAGCTCATATCATTATACTGTATCTATTATATACAAGTGCCTCTTTATTCCACTTTTGTGAAGTGACAATGCTTTCATTGCCAGAACCCAGAAGTCCAATTGCTATAGCCAATAGTTTTCGAGTTGGATCTGCTGATCACCTTACCTCATTTTTGGCAGTATTAACTCCAACGTCTTGGGAAATGCATGCAGCACAGCAGGAGACTTATCAAATACTTCACATGTGGAAGATGGGGGGGGGGTTTCCACAGAGTTCTATGGTTTCCTCCCACAGCCCAAAGACATGATCGGGCATGGGGAACCCTAGTAGCAACCCTAGTAGCTAATATAGGACCAAGTGGAATATAACGAGATGAGAAGAAAGAACTAAACAGTGTAAACAAATGAAAATCAAGGAAAAACACATAAATGGAACAGATACACGCGTAAACATAAAACTAAAGAATTAAATCATGGGTATTCAACACAAAGCTGGCAATATCCATCAGAACACTGAGATAAATCTACATGTTTCTGAAACTTTTACTTTCACTTTAAGCAGTTTTACTAAATCTGTAAGGTTTCCCATGAGGTGTATTAAAATACACATGTCAGATTTAAAACTAAATCAGACATGTACTTTAAAGTAATAATTGAGTTAGAATATGTCATTCAGCGAAAAGGATCGTTCTGCCTCTGCCCCACTTATTTTTCTTAATTTATTTCCTTGCTTGAATTGAAGAGCTAGAAGTACAAAAAGGAGGAGAGGAGAACAATGAAAGAAAAAGCCCAACAAGCAACATACAGCCCAAAGGCTCCTTGATAGACGTTTTCTTTTTTTTGTTTGTTTCATTAATTTTATTTCACTTATTAATACAAATATGAGTGAACAGCAGATCTCTAATATGAGCTGTTGGACAACACATTGATGATTTATGAACTTAGTTGGCACATAAACTTTCTTCTATCGGTTTACAGTTTCCTTTGTGCATTATATGCTTTTGTTATCATCTATGTATCCTTTTATTTGGGCTGTGTGCTGTTTTCACCCATTTTATGACCTTATTTCCTACCAACGGAAATTAAATTTATTTTATCAATTTATTCTCACGCACAACTTATGCAGCATCAAATTTGACAATAACTTACAGAGAATAAATTGCAAACATCCTCTATATCCATAGTAGATTAGCGAAAAAATTACAGTTTTAGGTAAAAGGTAAATACATAGTGATTGAAAATAGAATATCTACCCTGAAAATGTAATCATAATCATAACAGTTACAATGAAATACAGGACATAGTACTCATACAAATTATGCATGTGTTTGGTGGTGCATCAGTAGTGAGAAGAGTAGCCATAAAGGGAGAGAACTGCTTACCCTAGTAAAGGACTAAGTAGAAGATAAAATTAAAGAAATTAAATAAGATGACAAATAATATTGATGCACTTAAATTTAGGTAGTCTGCATTTCATCCATTTGTTTGTTTATATGCTTATTTAAAACTTGTGCCACAACTGCTATATTACTTTACAATAATAGTTGTGATAAAATAAAAATTTGAACAAGTTACTACTAAGTTTTTTTAAATATTGGATTAAATATAGTTTATCATTTGTTAACAATTGCAGGGGGGAGGCAAAATTGTGTAATAACTTCAATATCATAAACTGTGAAATTATTGAAATGGATACATTTCAATAATTGTTGAAATTCATACATTACAATGATGATTACAATAGAGGTAATGCATTGTAAAGGTCAGTCATGTAAAGATGCCAATCTGATAAGTATTGAATATGGATCTATTAAAATTACTTTAAAAACTTTTAAACTTGTTTTATTGTGAAAGTGCTAGTGGCAGGGATGAGGCAAGAGTGGTGCACTTCCTTTATATCAAAAAATGTTTTGATCTTTCCTGCCAACTTCTCAACCTTTGATTATCAACAGTCACTTGGGAGAAACCTCTTTCAACTGAAGTTTTAACAATGGGACATGGTGGGCCCTTTCAGTGAACAAAGTGCATATTCCACATCATTTTAATGAGTGTCACTATACCTTACAAACACATAGTTCTACAACTACAGGCCAGCAAGATGAAACAGATGCCTATTTGTTTCAGGAGACGATCGTAAAAGAAGACCTTTAGAAAAAACCTGTAAAAAGTTACATCTTCACAGTCACTGCTTCTGTTGTTGTGGTGGGTCCTATTTAAACCAATAATTTAAGAAAAGAATCCTTTCTTTCCAGGCATTAAACCACACACTGTATACAAAATGTACCTTATTCAAATCAATAAAGTGTTTTATATAAAAATTTTATAATTAATTTATTCATTTATTATCTTCTGCTTAATCATATAATAGGGACACGGGGGGGGGGGGGGGGTTGGAGAATGCTTCTGGCGCCCACCCAAGGGAGAATGTTTCTGGCGCTGAGCAGACACACCCAGAACAGGGCACCATCTATTGCTGGGGACACACTCACACAGACACACACACAGATTATATTGGACAATTTAAAGCATTCAATTTACCTTAAATCCATGTTTTTGGACTGTGGGAGGAAACCGGAGATCCCAGAGGAAACCCATGCGGAAATGGGTAGAACATGGAAACTCCGAGATTGGGATTTGAATTTGAATCCCCACAGCTGAGAGGCGATTGTGTTAACCACCACAAGCAATTAATAAAAAAAAAAAAAAAAAATATATATATATATATATATATATATATATATATATATATATATATATATATATATTCATTCATTCATTATCTTCCGCTTATCCTCTATTAGGGTCGCGGTGGGGTTCCCCATGCCCATCCAGGGGAGAACATCTCGGGCGCTGGGCAGATAGACCCAGGACAGGGCGCCAATCTATCGCTGGGCACACACTCACTCACACAGACACACTCTAAACGGGGCAATTTGGAGAATTCAATTAACTTGATCCATGTTTTTGGACTGTGGGAGGAAACCGGAGAACCCGGAGGAAACCCACGCAGACACGGGGAAAACATGGAAACTCCACCCAGATGGGGATTCGAACCGGGAATCCCTAGCGCTGAGAGGCGAACGTGCTGACCACTAAGCCACCGTGCCGCCTATATATATATATATATATATATATATATAATTTTAAAACCCGAAACTTAAACTTTTAAAGATAAGTTAATGAGGAAGGGATGAATCCTTGACATGGCCCACCCCAAAGTTGACTGAACCCAACCCTTTCCACATGGTACTGCAGGCACCCACCATGATGACAAGAATCTTAAAGGGCAAAAACAAAATAAACAGAAGAAAAGCTAACAGGGGAACTAGGGATAAAAGGCTTTAATAAAGAGACTTGAAAGGGAGGCTCTAAAAGCAGGTTGGGAGTGAGCCAAAGGCAATATTTGACCTCATTAATGTTGTGAGTGGTCTGGAATCAGCTGAAGTAGAAAAGAATAAATTTCTTAGTTCTTTAAGGGAAGTTCATTTCAACTGTCGAAGGTCTGACTCAGTTACCACTGGCATGTGTGGACATGGGGCTTCATAAACTGTGTGATTGTACTTTATAGTGGCCCAGTAACTGTAGGATTATTCTGTGGACTTGGTATCAGACCTCCTTGCTTTGTAGTCTATTGCTGGAGCAATAGGACCTGAAACCCAGACTGTCAAATGAGTTTGGTATCCTAGAACCAAGGGTATGTATTGGGCTATCTGTGCCCAGGGAAGAAAACCCTGGATGTTGTTTCTCCACATACTATATAGATGGACTTCGTAGTCAATCTGTTTCTATACATATTTTTTGGGTCCCCTTTATTCTGTTCTCTGATGAGACCACTACAGAACAGGTTTTATTAGGGTGGTGGATGATGGTACAAGTTGATCACGAGTGTGTGTCCGGCATTTTGTAGGATCAGTGAGGAGCCCACCATGCTGGGCAGGGTTTGGAAAGTTGCCACACAAATAATAATTGCTTCTGCTAGTTTTCCCATCATGCCTTGCGGGCAGGGAATATAAGGAGGGGCGCTGGCTGCGTTTGGGATTGAAGTATTAGAGCGCTGGATGCATTTTGTGATGAAATAAAGTATATGCTCTGCAAATTGTCTCTTACTTACCGCTGGTACAATATGGAGGTCTTCCAAAGATAGGGTTGAAGCTCCTAATTACCCTTTAAATAATAAAACAAGAAAATATTGTGTAAAATGGTGTAAAATGGTGTCAGAAGAAGAAAAATCTTAGGTGAAATTTACCTGAACACACCTCATTTTAAGAGAACCATGCCCATGGGCAGAAATATTCACAAGCTTCGTTACTATTTAAATGATACAGGGTCAAGGCATGAATTTTAGACTGTTGGCAGAGTTAAAGACAATAAAAACAATCTTGACGTGCCTTGGCCCGACTGGGCCCAAAATTCATTCATTCATTATCTCCCGCTTTATACTCTATTAGGGTCGCGGTGGGGTTCCCCATGCCCATCCAGGGCGGAACGTCTCGGGTGCTGGGCAGATAGACCCAGGACAGGGTGCCAATCCATCGCTGGGCACACACTCACTCACATAGACACATTCTATATGGAGCAATTGGAGAATTCAATTAACTTGATCCATGTTTTTGGACTGTGGGAGGAAACCGGAGAACCCGGAGGAAACCCACGCAGACACGGGAAGAACATAGAAACTCCACCCAGATAAGGATTCGAACCGGGAAACAACTAAAATGTTTCTTTTAAAACTAGGCAGTTGTTAGTTAGCACACAATGTCACTGCCTCTAGAAAGCAGTGAAAAGACAAAAACAGCCAGAAGCAGTCGGATTCAAGCAAAAGAACAAGAAATGCCACATACGCCACAACCAAGTCAATCAAACTTAGAGAAAAGCCAGAAATATATGAGATTTATATTATAAAATGTAACTCTGGGAAACAGAATATGGGAGTGTGAAGAGAGGACACATACAAATGAGGACTTGCTTAAACTAAGCATGAGATTACAGACCAGATGAAAAAGTACAAGATGCAGGCATGAAAAAATAGCAGTGACATAAAGGATAAATAAAACACTACGACCAATAATAACGAAGGAAAACTCACATGTGATGAGAAAGACAGATATTTATATATGTATAACATAATTAACTAAACTATCCATATAAATGTGACACATGCAAAAAAGTCTAAAAAGACATGCTGAAAAGTATTTTTGAGCGTTATAGATAGATGGATAGATTGATATGTATAGACTGCATTGATTTGTATAGACAGGATACAATTTTATGTGAAATAATGTTTGTGTGAATGTGTGAATGAGTGTGTGCCCTGCAATGGATTGGCATCCTGTCCTGGGTGTATCTGCCCAGAAATTGCCCATGAGCCCAACATTAAAACCACCCCTTTGTTTCTATCCTCATTGTTCACCTTATTTTAGCCGCATTAACTATGTGCATTTATGGCCAAAAACATTGGCACTGTAAATATATTGTTTTAGGGACCACCTTATTGTGTATTGTTGCGATTACAAAACCTTTGTGATTTACATACCTCATTTTTACATTGTAACACCACAGGAAAGTGCAGAAGTAAAAAAATGTGATGTGATATATCCCTTAACAAGGATTTTGCTGTATGGATAAAACATAATTAAAAATAAAAGCAAAGCAAAGTGTTTCTTTTTTTCCCTTCAGTTTACATGATTATACATAATAAATTAATTTTAATTAAAGTAAGTGACTGCAATGTAAACTTAAATTTTATTTCTAACTTCCCATTGTCCTCGTGTTGGCTGGACAGGATACAGCCAAAAGCCTTAGGGCCTGAAAAATGCCTAGGTTTGCTTTACACAGTATTCCAGAAATAAACTGGACAAAATCATTAGCCCTGCCAACTCAATAATTAGTAGTTGCCTTCTTTTGGAAGCAATAACTGAAATCAGTCACTTACTATAACCATTAATGAGTTTATAAATAACACATATTCAGTGGTAAGTTTGGACCACTGCTCTTTGGCCAGCTATGTCAGGTCTTTTAAAAAGGCTTTTTTAAAAGGCTTTACCTTCCTGTTGCTGTGTTAAGATATATCCATTTGTATTTTATAGAATTTGGAATGAAATAATTGTAAGTGATTTAAAACTATCAATGATTTATCTTAAAACATTTCTGGGTGCTAGAATACCAATGTGGGAGGAAACCGGAGAACTCGGATAAACCTACATGAACACAGGGAGAACATGGAAACCCGGATCGGGAATCGAACCTTAATCCCCAGTGCTGAGAGACAGACATGCTACCACTATGCCACTGTGCTGTCTTTTATAACCCCTTACAGCTACACCCTTTTTTTAACTATTAGTTAATAAATGTCTTTATTGTTTTGATTAATCTGTGTACATCACTTTCACCTGAGGCCAGTGGGGCATTTATTATAAACTTTGTTGTGGTCTAATATGTCTGTAGGACTTTGTGCAGCATTTTCACAAAATAAATTTTGGGTTTCAATTACTCTCTGTCAGCCAAAGATTCTTCTAGATTCTTCAAATTTATCGGTAAAGTGTGTGTAGTAATTTGTTTTTCTATGGCATTCTTTTTCATCCTGATGTTTTGGCATCGTTATTCCTGGTGTCTGCAGATCGGCTAAAATCTTTTGGGGTTTATTAAGGTTCTTTAGTAACTTTTTAACTGATCTTTTATTGCAATCTCTTATTGTGTGTTTTTTTTTCTTTTGTCCACATCAAGGGAGATTAGCTTCAATGGGGGTAGGCCTTGGGGTAGTGATACATAATTTGGCATAGTGCACACTGGACATAAAATAAATAAATAAATAAACTTCCATATGCTCTTTATTCATTGTATGTGTGTGGGTGTGTGTGGGTGGGGGGGTGTGTGTGTGTTTCTTAACTGTAGGTGGCTTTGTAGTTCTGTTCATCTGTTCATCGCTGCAATACTTTGTTACCCCCTAATGTCCCATACCCTATTGTTCCATAGTCATAGGCCCCATAGGACTACCACAGAGCTTGTATTATTTTAGTTAGGTTGGAGGTTTATTTTCAGCAATACAGTGACATTGATGTAGTGTTGTGTGCTCAGATACATCAGTGTAGCAAGATTTTGGAACCACCACGAAGAACACACTGGTTTGTGCAACTTTAGCGTGTTTTTTTTTTTCCATTTTAGAGTTTGAGAAAATATCTTTAAACAGTACAGTTGTAAAACAATTCTTACCTTATCCCTGAATAACTTTGTGTTTTTCTATTATTTCTGTTGTAATTCTCTGAATCTGATTATAATAGGACTTAAACTAAGGTCCACAACTAATAAGTAAATATTCTTCCAGATTGTCAGGAAAAATAAATTCTTATTAGAAGTTTTTATAGTGACATGATGGGAACAACTCTGGTATTCTCATCCACACACACCAGTGTGATTTAGTCAGCCCATCTGAGAGTTGGCTCTTAATTAACCTTTGTCATTCCAACCCCATTTGGCATTATAATTTAAGGCACTGATAAGGATTCAAGGCATAGCACTAATAGAGGAGGTGGTTCAATGTGAGCAGAATGCCAAGGTTTGTGAGTTGGCTGAGACAAATAATTTGTTCAATATAAATTTTTTTTTTATTTATTTTCCTTATGCTGTTTTTATACTTGATAAGCAGCTTACTTTAAATTATATTGGATTTTGATCTGGTTGTTTTGGGTGGGCAGAATGGTGACACAGTGGTGAGTGCTTTCACCTCGCTCCCTCTTTTTTGGCATAAAAAGGTCAATATTTATGCAGTTTGAATACCACGTGTATGCAAATTACAAATCATTTGCAATCTGTATTCAGAACTCATCCTTTCAGCAAACTATATTTTTCTGTGAAAGAGAAATTCATGCTATGTAGATATAAAAACTCAAAAATAGATGTTAGTACTAATTAAGATAACTTAGTTATTAATAATTATATTGTAGTTAAGTGGATTATGAAAGTGGTTCATCACTTTATGATTAAGCCAACAAATTATTTTTAAAAATTGCATGTTCAAGATTTAATACATCGAGTGTCTGCTGTCTGCATCATGTAAAAATGTACTTGAGTTTGTGACAAGGCATTACATTTAAATAATGTAAACATATTGACATTGTTCAGTTTATGAAAAGTTTTTCACCGTCAGTACTGCCAAGTGAAGTCATTAAAACTCCTATTGTGCCCATCTCTCTTTCTCTCTCTCTGTCTCTTGCTCATTCTCTCTCCATATATTTCTTGCTCTCTATCTTACGTCAACTAAAGGTCATGTAGGAAAATATCACTGCATGCAGTGTACTCAGCCTTAGTGCCCCATTTTCATACCTCTTCAAGGTGTAGAAAATCAATTTAAAAGAGATTAATCATAAGCAGCCTTTCTACCCAGAGCAGCACTGGCTCTACTACATGACCTAACCTCTTGTTACAACACTGAATGAGACATTAGAAATCGAAAAAAAGTATAAAAAGATTATCGGTTAATTTAAGCGTTTACAGCGAATTTGATGTCATTGGATTGCAGCTACAAAAGTAAGTAGTCTGCACTCCGATCAAAACATAAACATTTTCATTAAATCATAGGAACTACGATGTACAAATATAAATTTTCAGAACAAATTCGTACAATGCAATTTGGGTGGTCAAATTAATCACAATGAACATTTTCTCTTCCAAAACAATCAGGCTCATATCATTATTACTATTTGAGAAAGGAGTTCACTCCAACATAATAGCTTTATTATGCAAAATATTTAGGGATGCAAAGTAGGCATCGGCAATCCCCTGCAACCCTAATAGAGAATTAGGCGAAAGAAAATGAATGAATGTATCCCACTTATGTATACGACGTTAACATTTATGTATATACTGTATGTATATACACATTAGTATTCACTTCAGTATTTGCTGCACTTTATGTAAATAATATTATATATTGCACTGTTTAGATGCTAAATACATTTTATTGGCTCTGTACCTGTGCTCTGCACAATGACAATAAAGTTGAATCTAATCTAAACCAACTTAATTTAATATATCATGTGCCATAGCCAAAATCACTAAGATTATATATTCTTTATGAAG
Organism: Corydoras maculifer; assembly: GCA_019802435.1. NCBI lineage: Eukaryota > Metazoa > Chordata > Actinopteri > Siluriformes > Callichthyidae > Corydoras > Corydoras maculifer. The sequence continues at coordinate 837,479 of JAFMOD010001280.1, read as the reverse complement.
ATAGATCTAGAGCTCCTAAAACTTTTTTTATGCATTGCAATGCTGCTCCATGATAGGCTGAAGCCCATGAATGTCTGGGTGTACATGGTATTTTATGTATATACTGAGGAAATCTGAGTAGTTTCTATATAAAAACGTCTTAATTCAGAAACGAATGCTTATCTTTCAAGACATCTTCTTTATGCGCTACTGCTTTTAAACTTTGCAAACTAATGGAATATTATTTAGAATTAATAATATTAATATCTGCCTAACCAGGAGGTCTACATTAACTTCATTTGATTTGAAGATTGATTAATGACAGCAGGGGCTCAAAAGCTCAGGTCCTTTGAATTACGGGATATTGTTATGGGTGATTAAGAAACAATGACCTTTAAAAAAGTAGTTAAAATCCGCTGTGACCCTTTAATCTGGCAATCAGTCTATTTTAGCTACCTTCCCTGAGGTGATAATGATAAATACAAACAAATCCACTAAATGTGAACTTGCACACATACAGAGTTTTATTTTGCACTGATTATATATTTTGATATATATATTTATATATTTTTTATTTAAATTTATTTATACACCCTCCCCTTAATCGCAATCACCAGAAATTAATCAAACTAATTAAAACTAATGAGAAATTGGATCTCTAAAATAACTTTTCTTTGAATAACAGACTGCTAAATCTGTGTACATAAAGGTTAGAGTAAAAACTTTCTAAATTGAGATGTCATGTTAACTGCTATAATTTATATTTAAAGACAATCACTTATGACTTAGTAAAAAGGTTTATTGTTTTGAATAAAGGCCGTTCTCTTAATAACTGATGTTCCACTCAGTTCTCATCTGCTTTAGATTGCATAGCTTGATTAGTATTATTATCTTTACTCCAATTGTTTTAGAAAAAAAATACAAAGTACTCAGTAATTTCGGACTTGTCTTCAAAATTGGACATTGCAGTGGTATTAAGGGTTTTTGATCAGCTTATTACTTTAGGGATGCAGGGACTTTAATCAAAATGCAGACCATGGATAAAATCTTATGCAGACCAGTTGGCATTTGCATAATGTTAGCTGACACATGCTGTCTTTGATTCAGTGTTAGCCCTGTTATCGCTTCACACTGAAGTGTTTTGACAGAAAGGATTTGACTCAGATGTTTTAACGTCATCACTCTTTGATCCAGATCATGCTGCTGACGGACCCGGAGGTGGAGAACAGTCTGCTGATCAGCACGGATGAGGGGGCCACCTATCAGAAATACCGCCTTGGATTCTATGTGCTTAGTCTGCTTTTCCATCCTGAGCAGGAGGACTGGATTCTTGCCTACAGCCATGACCAGAAGGTACACATGCTTTTAACACTGCGACCCTATCTGTTTCCAAGTTGTCAAAAACAACTTTACCCAAGAATACGCACTGCAAAAGAACTATATTATCACATGAAGCACAGTTTATGCTGCCCGCACGCTTAAGGAGGATGAGTTGAATACAAATTCGTACTGTTTCTTTTATTATTATGACACTTGACAGACTTACTCTTTTTGACCATGCAGAGGTGAATACTATATTCTTTACAACCACCAACAAACTACATTTAGGCAATGTGGAATGTTGTTTTCCAAAGAAAGAAAGTATTTCAGTACTACTTGTATTTTAATTAGTGCAGTTTAATTGGCAATTTGAGATTTGTATAGTGTACATTTTCATATAAGACCTGCAGTGTGTCTTTTTTTTTATTATTATTATCTGAGATCTGAGACTTTTTTGAAGACAACATGACAGCATCGTACTTCTTGCACAGTATAGGAATACGCAGAGATCAAAATGGAACAAGTCACTTTTACCCATCACCTATTACAGTTAAAGTAAGAAACATTAATTATCTCATTATAATAGTACCTGGCAGGGTTTGGGGATAGATTAAGTAGCAAGTAAACATGCAGTTCTGGAAGTTCGTGTATTCAATTCAGACAAGAGCCAAGGAGAAATAATAATGAGGCAAAAATATGATACATTATTTATTTATTTAGTCAGCCTGTCAAATAAATTTATTCTGATTAAACTTTAATAAGAGAGTTCTTACAGTTGGACTCAAATTACAAAATATTTTTCTTAAACTATCTTTTTTTTAGGAAGACTTCCATAAACACACCATTTACTGCACTCTAGTTACCTGTGGACCTGAATCCTGAAAGGAAATCTGCACTTTAAAATGGTTTGGAGGTTTAACATATAACAGCAATAAACTTTATTATTTTTTTAAAGATTTAATATAGTTAAAGGTACTATTATAAAACTATGAACCCAATTGATATAAAGGACAACACCAGACCTGTTACAATATGTAGTAACATGTTTATTCATTATACAGTGGCTGAACACCATGTTTGTCTGGTTGAATAAAACATTAATTACTGTCCTTCATTTGCATGTATTTATTTCATCCGATTATTTGGATGTCCTCCAGTCATTTTTTTTAATTGCCACAGATGCTAGTCCTTGCACTGACTCAGGCACATTGTCATAGTTTATCAAGTATAATTAACCATTCAGTAAGATGGAAAATTACTCTCAAACGTTAAATTATTATGTTTATGTGGCATACTTTTAGAGCTGAAGGTCATCTGGGCATCATGGTAGATACAAATATAAATTAAAAGGACCTGAATCATTGCAGGGTACAATTAATGGGATGAAATTAAAGGGAATGTGCTATGGCATTCAAGAAACAAGAAAATAAAATAAAAATATGCATCAAAAACAAAGAAAAAAAAACAGTAAAATGTATCTACCTCAGCAAGTGTATTATATTTGATTAGTAATAAGGAAAGTAGTCTTTGTGAGGATGATGATGCAATAAAGACACAACACATAATAGCCTGCGGTGACTGAAATTCTTGCCCATTCCTCCTTGCAAAACAGCTCAAGCTCAGTCAGATTGGATGGAGAGCGTTTGTGAACAGCAGTTTTGAGATCTTGCCACAAATTCTCAATTGGGTTTAGGTCTGGACTTTGACTGGGCCATTCTAACACATGAATATTCTTTTTTTTAAACCACTCCATTGTAGCTCTGGCTTTATGCTTAGGGTCGTTGTCCTGCTGG
>JAFMOD010001280.1:785722-818213 GCA_019802435.1 Corydoras maculifer | reverse complement strand
GGGCGCCAATCCATCGCTGGGCACACACTCACTCACACAGACACACTCTATATGGGACAATTTTGAGAATTCAATTAACTTGTTCCATGTTTTTGGACTGTGGGAGGAAACCGGAGAACCCGGAGGAAACCCACGCAGACACGGGGAGAACATGGAAACTCCACCCAGATGGGGATTCGAACCGGGAATCCCTAGTGCTGAGAGGCGAACGTGCTAACCACTAAGCCACCGTGCCGCCCATAAGTAAATCAAAATTTGTGAAATACAGATTAAATGTGTCAAATATTGTTTATAAGTTTAACAAAGTATTTATTAACAAAGTAACAAAGTATTTATTAAATCCAAATTTACAGCAAAGGCAAGTCAGTTCTGTCAGCTCTGTCTGTGGGGCTTTGGGGTCTAAAAATATGAAAACAGTCCATAAAAGGAATTCTGCTAAAGCACAATACCCAGACTTATTGTTTTTCCCAGGACCTGCATGTGATCAGCACAGATGAGAACCGGGTGGTAGCAGCAGTTCAGGAGTGGAATCAGAATGACACTTTTAACCTGTATGTCTCAGAGTCCGGTGGAGTGTATTATACACTCGCCTTGGAGAATGTCATGAGCAGCATGGGACCAGAAGGAAACGTCATGATCGACCTATATGAGGTAGACATTATAAAATTATGACCATTCTGGTCAGTGTAAATGCTTAATAACATATGTATAAATTGTAAATTAGCAGTCAAAATTTTGCACACATCTCCTTTTTGCTTGCCTTATTGTCCATTTTTATCTGTTCCACTTACTATAAAGGACTTTATGTAAAGTAAAGTTAGATACTTACAGACTGTAGGCTCATCTGTTTGTGGGCTATAGTACATAATGTGTTAGTACCCTTCGCTTTTGACACCTGGTTCATTTATTCACCTGCTCCATGAATTGTTAAATGCATATATTTTAAAGAAAGTAATTTTATTTTTTTAAACATTAAATAAAACACATAAAAAAACATAACAAGCAAAATAATGTTACACACTGTCTTACACCCTGTTAACAGTCCATTTTTATGCCTTAAGTATGCATTATTTAAATGTGTCTGTTGTTTTCAGTCATTGGTGCACACATTTTTTTCCCCCAAATCCTTAATTTTCTGTTGCTCATTGTTTAAAAACTTACGCAAACATCTCTAGTCTATAATGATACCTATTTTGCTTTGCACTTGTACATATATAACTTTTTTCTTCTTCCTTCTTCTTGCTATTGTTTTATGTTGTAGGTTGCAGGAATTAAAGGAATGTTTCTGGCCAACAAAAAAACAGGTGATCAGGTGAAAACATACATCACCTACAACAAAGGCCGGGACTGGAGACTTCTGCAAGCACCCACTAGTGATCTATATGGAAACAGTATCCACTGTATGTTGGTAAGAGAAAATGAGAACCCATGATGGGAAAGGGGTGAACTGAAAATGAGAACGGTTTATGGGAATGAGTGATAACGAGATAGAGAGGACTTAAATGCCGCCTGTCTAAAATGTGTCTGATATTGCTTGAGTTCAGCATCAGACTCTCTCATCAAAGTTCAATGTCATCACATAAACCTTCAAGTTAAAGGTCAGGTGACAGAATATATTGAGCTGCCTGTTTTCTCTAAGGAGCTCAGTTGTTATGTCACAACAGCACCCGTTGTTTCTCAATTCATTACCCTGCACATTTAATTACTGCAAGTAGAATAAACACACACACCCACACACACACACACACACACACAAGCACACAAGCACACACATATATAAAGACACTTGCCTGTTGACTTATAAAATGGCCAGGCATCTTCAGCTCACAGTTTGCTGTTATAACTCATTATGTTTTGTGGCTTTAGCGCACTAGCACTAGTCCGCTTTACTTAGATGATTACTTGAGAATAATTACCCTTTGATAAATTTGACTAATTAATGACCTCACATCCGGCCTTACTTTCAGCCTCTATTATAGAGTTATTTGTCAGGAAATGTCAAAGTTTTAATAAACCCCCAAACAGGCCGTATGGTTACCATTGGCATTTGCTGACTTGTAATGAGAATTGCACCATTAAAGGTTACTTCACTCAAAATTAATGTTGGGGTAGAATCTCTGGAGAGTGAGGACTCTGGTGGGTTTGTAATTAGGTTCTTATGGCTTTAACCACTACCAAAGTACAGAAAGTTTAGATGGAATTGCTAAAATAAAAGTTATATCGGTCATGACCATGCAAAAATTTTCTGTATGTTGTGTGTTGGCTGTAGCCGTACTGTTCCCTGCATTTGCATCTTCATGTGTCAGCAAATCCATACACTTCTGGAAACATCGCCAGCAAGGAGTCTGCACCAGGGATTATTGTGGCATCAGGTGAGAGACTGTGATTGTGCAGAATATAAAGTGTGACTTTTTGTTGAAATTTAAATATGCAAACCAATTAACCACAAAAGCAAAAACACAATCTTGTTATTATAATTATCTATTTTATCAGCTCAGTTTCCACACAACTGCACTGTTTAATTCTACAATTAAAAACTGTAGTCTGGGTGTTTTTCTGAATAGTTTTTTAAACCTCATGTATTGCAGTGCATTTATACACCTTTCGCAATAGAATAAAATAAACCTCTTTAGTGATTAAGAGCTGTGTAGAAATATCTATATAGTGTAGTTGATCACATGCAATATTGTTGATCCATCTTTCCTAATATGTTTAGGCTCTATTGGCGCTGAGTTGACAAGCAGTAATGTGAGCATTTTTATTACATCTGATGCTGGAAACACATGGAGGCAGGTGAGCGCAGCAAAGACTGAGTAACTGAAATATAATCTGAAGCCAAACCATAAATCCATGCAGTTGATATAAAAACAGTAATGAAACATTCTATCAATAAATTCAATAATATAGTGCACGATGGCCGCAGGTGGCCCTTGCTCTCTTGATGGAATATTTTAAATTTATGGAGGACTCTATCTAATTAAAAATGTTGCTCAGAATCAATTAAACAAAAATTGATGTGACAAATGTTCCAGATTGTGCTTGAAATTATTTTTCCTCCAGATAGACACCATGTAAATATACAATTATGATTAATTTAATGAATTCAATTCTTCTTTTTCTTCTTCTCTCTCTCTCTCTCTCTCTCTCTCTCTCTCTGATATGCCTTATATTATATACAGTGTCATCATATTGTAATGTCATAAACATTGCATAAACATTAAATAATTTTTTTATTTAAAAAAAGTAGTTTGTTTTTTATTGTGTACTTAGTTTGTGTAACTATACTTGTATGTGTTACATTGTGTATTTATTTTTAAATTTCTGTAAATAATTAGTAATCACATTAAAATGTGCAGTGGCTCTCTAAACCTTTGCATAAGACTGTAAGAGACCAACAGACCAAGACACGACTAAGTTTTGAAATTAATACAGTACCCCACATCTCTAACATAGCCATCCAGCCATAAGTGTATTAGAAAGGTTAGGCAGTGATTTTAAATGACAGGGTCTGGCTGGCAGTTGACATTTCAGTTTATGTTAACGGTCAGAAGGGTGGAGGTCAGCACCATGTACGGTCAATTTGTTTGTTTGCACCAAATCAAGAAAGCCACATCTCATATATATATATATATATATATATATATATATATATATATATATATATATATATATATATATATATATATATATATATATGCATTTTCCATGTTATGTTATACTACATAACACGGAAAATACATGCTTTATTGAAATATTTAGAATATTGAACCTAAAAATAATGTAGTAACCAATAATAATAGTAAAAAGCAATCATTTTTATTCTTTTTTATTTCTACGCCACTTATCCTGATTAAGTTCACAAAGAGTGCAGGAGGCTCACCAATGTGTGTCACAGGGCAGAAACCCACTCACAGTACCTTTTTTCTGGGTGACAATAGTGCTAACCGCAGTAAACCACAAATTTCCACATTTTTGTTTTTTTTTTGTAGCATCAGGACCAAGAAATTTTGTGTTTATTGATTAAACAATGAATTTGAAGTTAATGTTTTAAAATCATCCAGTTAAAGTCCTGACAGCAATCCAATACAAATGTTGACCTGCTTTTCTGATTCTGCTTTCTAATTATAAATTATACATGTAGAAGGGTGAATCACACTCTCTTGCGACAATAAGATGTCATCATGTCTGTATTAATTTTTTTGTGATTTCAAATTATCAGTCTGTGTGTGTTTCAGGTATTTGATGAAGAATACAGCATACTATACTTGGACCAAGGTGGAGCACTGGTTGCTATAAGACATACCCCTCTTCCCATCCGGCACCTATGGTAAATACATTGTAAAGTTTTTATCTATACTGATACGTTACTTTAGTAGTATCTTGGTGTTTATGCATGCAATTATATCATAATGATATCATTATATATATATATATATATATATATATATATATATATATATATATATATATATATATATATATATATATATATATATATATATGCATTCATTATCTTTCGCTTAATTCTCTACAAGGGTCAAGGGGGGTGTTCCCCATGCCCATCCAATGGAGAATGTTTCAGGTACTGGGCAGATACACCTTGGACAGGGAGCCAATATATTGCTGGGCACACACACACACAATTAAACACACACTATATGTGACAATTTAGAGCAGTCAATTTACCCTGAATCCATGTTTTTGGACTGTGGGAGCAAACTGTAAAACCCGGAGGAAACACACGCATTTATATGTGTAAATATTTATTTATTTATGTGATTCGTAGTATAGCATCTAATAATATAACAATGTGTGTGTGATCTAATAGCGATGGTTCTCCACAGGTTAAGTTTTGATGAAGGGCGGGTGTGGAACAAATATAGCTTCACATCTTTTCCGTTGTTTGTGGATGGAGTTTTGGGTGAGCCAGGGGAAGAGACACTCATTATGACGTACGTATTAAATACAGCACATTACCATGTCTATAAATTATTCAGAAAAGAAACTTCTTTAAAACTCTGATTCAAAATGCACAGAGCTTTAAAAACATTTTAAATGACTAAAGTCCCTTTAATTTAGGGAAGCATTTAAGGTTAGTTTAAAGTTGTGTGTTAAGTAAATGTTTATAAGCCTTATAAATACATTATGAAGCTTTTTTGATCACACTTATAATGCAATATAAATACCAGATTTATAGAAAGTGCTTCCAAAAGTTTTCCTCAAAACAGAACTTTATTTATATATATATATATATATATATATATATATATATATATATATATATATATATATATATATATATTTTTTTTTTTTTTAATCCTAGTGCAACTTTTAAGGAAGATTGTCCTTCTATAAGCTTTCTTGGCAATGGAACTACCAATAGATTAAAGTACATCCATTGTGTATTGACTTATTATATAAATATTTTTTATTATACATAATCAACTTAAATAATCCTTTGTACAATTTAATTGTTATTGTTTTGTATTATGCTCTGTTGTTTTTGAGTTTCTGCATAATGCCTGTTCTACTTGTATTTGTGTGAAGTAAAAAAAAAAACTTTGTGACATCCCAGAAGCATAAAAGCATTCTATAAATACATTTACATTTAAAATGTACAATTGAAAAGCATAAGTAACTAACATAATAATTTTCCTTCAGGTAGGTAAACCTGCACTATAAACTTACTATAAACTACCACGCACATGTAAATCTAAAGCTAAAGTCTAAAATAGCTATTTGCAGAAAAACCATAATAAAAATCAACTAAAAGATATTATTTGCATGGACTAAACTGTACTTTCTCATCAGTGGTCAATACAATGTCTATGTGCTTCTAACACTGAAACACTGACAGGTTGCCTGTCATTGCTCAGTTTTCCCATGCTAATAAGAAGAGGTTTTTCTTTCAAGGTCTTTTCTAAGATCAAAACAGGCTACTGCTGCATTTTGATCAGTATAGATCAATGGTAACGTGAGTAAACCATGCATTTAGGACTACTTTGAGCTTTGAAAATCAACAAGGAGTCAAGAAAAAAAAAACAGAGATGGATTTTGGAAGTCAGATATGCTATCAATTTCAGAAACATGCCACAACTGTGTTACTAATAATGTCCTCCATTATCATCTCAAAGTCAATGTATTATTAGCATATTAATGTTTTGCTGTATATATAGTCTTACATCCATTTAACATTTAAGCCTTTTTTTATATTTTTTTATTTTAATTGTATTGTGAATCTAACTGAAATGTTTTACTTAATTGCTAAGATGCACTTAATAAATCTATTTGGTCTATCTAGTTTGTAATTAACTTTTTTTTAAAGACATAATACTAATCTTAAAAAGACAACTATACTAATCTGTTATACTAATCTGTATTTGTATGTATCTGTATGTATCACTGTATGTTGACTCTAGTATATACCATATTGCTAATGTAAAGAATTTCTTTATTTGCAGAATTTTTGGCCATGTCAGTCATCGGTCTGAGTGGCAGCTGGTAAAGATTGACTTTAGGTCTATTTTTAATAGGAGATGTACTGAAGCAGATTATCAGACATGGCACCTTCATGATCAGGTAAGGTCTTTCAATCATATTTCTATAAATACAAACCTAAGGCATTTATTATTCATAAACTCTATATGTGGACTAATGGGCAGATTTTATATAGAACCAAAGATTTTATATAGAACCAAAAACCGAAAAAAAAGCAACCAATATAACAATGATAATTATATATTTTTGGATTGTTTAATAATATATAGTTTTCTTTATATTTCATATTTTTACAATATAAATATATTTCATATTTTTTGAATGCATATTATATGAATATCAACTCAATTTAAATGCAAATAATCTACTGGGATTAATATTTCCACTCAATGCTGGAAATGAATTCACTCTGTTACATGGTTCTGGTGCCTATTTATCACTTGGTCTTTACACTGCAAAGAGTGAGTGCTCAGCTAATAACTCGGTTTAGCCTCAGCACCATAAGGCTGCTGGTCGGGAGATAAGAACAAGTGACATCAGCACTAATGAATATGCCCATTACAGCAGGAGATGCTTTGTTTGTGCTAATTAGTTATGCAATACGACAATATGATTGTAGTCAGTTAGAGTATTTGGGATATGAAGGAGACTCTTCATAATGTTAAAAGCATTATGTTAGACAATATGACTGATTCCAATACTTCTTTTTATTATTATTGTTCTGGCTGTCCTCATTAGGGGTCGCCATTGAGAAGATCTGCATATTTAATTAAGCACCGATTACACTGACAGAACACTGCTATTTATCCAGAGTTGCGACCGACTGCACTGAATAAACACCCTTATGGCTAGATATGCTAGCATCTTTAATTAAAATAAGACAGGAAACCAAAGACACATAAAGGACTTGTGCTGGTGAATACAACTTTATGTGTTCTTATGGTTTACATTTTACTCCTGTTATGTGTATTTTTCCTTTTGTTTCCATTGGTCACAAGTATCTCCTTTTGCTCTACTTGGTAGGGAGTACTGAATTCATTTCAGAGCCCATATACATTTACATTTACATTTATATTTGTTCATTTAGCAGACATTTTTATCCAAAGCGACAAGTATCCCAAATTGGTTGGGTCAGAGCACAGGGTTGAGACAGGCCCCATTGAGCAAAGAGGGTTAGGAGCCTTGCTCAAGGACCAACACTGGTAATGTCAGTGGAACTGGGATGTGAACCCACAGCCATCAGAGTTATAGCTCAACACTCTAAACACTAAGCCAGTATACCGCACAATTACTTTTGCGTTTTCTGGTCAGACTGCTTTGCTTGTCTAGGTGATCTGTAGGTCTCATCATCTTATTTGGCTCTTTTGCTTCTCACTTTGAGGATTTTCCACATTTCTCTTATTTACAACATATTTTAAGCCTGTCACGAGCATGTGTTTTACATTCTATTGCAAACTTGTATCCTGAATCTATAAATGCAGATCTATTTTTAGCAAGTAGTTCCAAGCCTGTACAACTGGGTTCCCATGTTTTTGTTTCTTTTTAGACTTACTATTGTTTACAAAGTTTTTGACTTCATTGCTGTCTTACTTTATTCATACTTAATTTTCGAGCTTATTATTTCTTTCAATGTAGGTTTATGTTCTTCAGTTCCTAAAAAATATTTTGTTTGTGCACTGCCTCTGCTTTTAAATTGCGTCCTTGGGGTCAGGTTATGTATTCAGTTCTCGTGACTCAATTGTATTTTGTAGTAGGTGCTTTAGAACTAAACAATGCAACCCCAAAAATAAATACTTAAATCATTTTAAAGTTTGGTTTTTATTTATTTATGTTTTTATTTTTATTATTTTTTTTATTTATAATTTTTTTCCTAAATGTATGGATTGTTCTGCCAGCATATCAGCACTAATGCATTTTTATATGTTAAAACCCTATTACTGATTCCAAAAGATCCATTGCATTACAGCATAGAGATGATTTAGAAGATTACTGACTGAAACTAAATGTATAATAAACATTTTATGACCAATTTACAAAGGATATATAATACTGCCTTGCATGCTAGTTTTTATGCAGTGTTTATTATTGTTTGAAGAAATGACACAAGTCTTAATTATGTTCCCATACAGTTATGCATGTTTTAACTAACGATAAATATGTTAGTTTTATTATTTAACAAGTCATGTTGTTCTAACCATGATGAATGCAAAACTGAAATAAAGGCTGTGAGTAATAAAAAACTAAAACTAAAAAGAGAAATCAGTATATAAAATAAACGATTCAGTTATGTACATGAAATATAATACAGAAGGGAGACTCTATAAAAGAATAAAATAATATAGAGTCTAATCAGTCTAATCAATGATGTCGAGGGTTGTCCGCTACTTGATTACGGTCTCGTAACTTTTTATGTTTTCTTTTAAGATGCTCTTGTCTATGGCAATGTTCTGCAATTTTATCATGATACAACATTGTATAGTCTTATTAATTAATTTTAGCTACTTCCGGGCATGTGATGTGATGTGATGGTCTCTGTTGGAATAAACACTTCATCTGTATATAATTAATGTATTATAATTATAAGTGTAGCAGAATATTTTTGTTTACATTTTGTTAACTTAAAAAAAAGTATAACACTGTAAATAGTAATGTAATTTTAATGGAATTTTATTAGCTAGCACAATTGTAAACATTTTATAAACACACTGAATTAGTGTTATGCAACCCATTTTGAGGTCCACTGGTCATAACACTTAAAACATGAGTGAGAAAAAAGAAGATGTATTCATTAAAATCTGCATTTAAACACTTCATTGCTATAAAAAAGCAGCATTTAAAATGTATTAACTGATTAAATATCAGTATCAATATAAAATATGTATATATTTTGACAGGGTGAGCCTTGCCTTATGGGTGTGAAAAGAATTTATAGAAAGTTGAAGCCAATGGCCAAGTGCGTGATGGGAAAGGCATACTCAGTAACTGTTACTTCTGAACCTTGCGACTGCACAGAGTCTGATTTTGAATGGTAAGTCATTTCAAAGTTTGGTGATTTGCTGTCTAGATGTGCAGTGTCAGATCACTTATTCATTTGCTTGATCATCAGGTTCCACCATTACTTCCACCCCCTATATATAGTATAATGTAGTCACCCTATTTAGTGTAGTCTGTTCACATCCAGATTCGAATCCCTTTTCATGTTCTCCCTGTGTCATAGTGGTTTTTAAGATTACCAATCTTAAGAGTTTCATAGAATAATGGTGGTAATTGGCTTTTCATAAACTTGGTAACTGTTCAGACTGTTATTCAGGCAAGATAGACACAGCATTTAAACTTATTTGAAAGCACACATTGGGTTGACTGAAATAAAATAAAAAAATAAGAAAAGTTAGTTTTAAACTAGTTATGTTTTGTTTTGTTAGAATTTTTAAATGTGTCAATAATTATTAACCTAACAATGTGAAAAATACCAGTATCACTTTTACTACTCCTATTGCTCATAATAATATTGGGGCACGGTGGCGTGGTGATTAGCACTTCAACTTCCCAGCGCTTGGGATACAGGTTTGAATCCCGATCTGGGTGGAGTTTCCATATTTTCCCTATTCTGTCAATGTGCATTTTCTCCATGTTCTTTGGTTTCCTTCCACAGTCCAAAAACATATATTAAAGTTTAAGTGGCTGCTCTAAATTGCCCCTATATAGTGTGTGAGTGAGTGTGCCCAATGATGTATTGAACCCTTCTATGCTCAGTGCCCAAAACATTTTCCCTTGGATCAACATTGGTAAACCTCTACCGTGACCCCAGTAGTGGATGTATAATGAGATTAATAATAAAAAGGCAAAAGAAAAAGAAAAGTTTGATCAAAAGTAATTACAACAAAGACCGTTAAAAATGTAATGCATTATTTAGCTTTGTGATTTCCCACATTTAATGCAAGTATACAAGGGTTTAATAAGTGATTTTATGCCAAATTAAGAATTAGTATGTATTATATGTAAAATTCAAGGTTAATAGGGAAAAATAGCAGTGATGCATTCTAAAAAAGGATTTCACCTTCATGCCTATTTTAACATTATGGTAATGTTAACTAGATTAGTTTAAAGGCTGCTTTATTTGAGAGAAGTTACCCAACTGTAACCTGCTGCTCTTGTAGGTGTGTGTGTGTGTGTGTGTGTGTGTGTGTGTGTGTGTGTGTGTGTGTGTGTGTGTATGTGCGCATACATATTAAAAATAGCACATATAAGAGCCCCCATATTCTATTTTTTACCCTTTATATTTGTATATATTTATTTATAAACCCTATTTCACACTTTTTGGTTTGCAGGTTTAATGCTTCTTCCAACATTCATCACACTTTTCATCCATGTGATTGAAATGCCACATTCATTCAAAGGCTTTTAAATTATGTACAGTATTTATGATACCCATATAGCATCCCAAATCTGAAGACATTGTGGTTGCTAAACCCGAAAGGCCACTGAAATACATTCATCCAAGAGTATAATAGCTTTCATTAACTATTACAAAGCAACCACATCTGTATAGTATGTCACCCTAATTGCAGCAATTTGTATCCATCGTCTGGAGCTGTGCAGTTAAATTCGGTTTTAATTGTAGGACAAACAACTTAAGCTTGCCTTGTCTGGATACTTGATCAAGAAGACAAACATGGCAGAGTTCGTGATTAATTGTTTATCTACAGAAGTAGATGATGTTCTTCTTGGCAGTGCTCTTATGTAAGGTGGAAAGCAAGGGCAAAAAAGCAAGATGGTATCTCCTTGATAAATTGCGGATGTCTCCGAGAAAGACACGTCTTTATTGGTGTTTTACTTTATTTACAATTTCACGGTGGTTTGTTTGATTTCCACTACTTTACTAATTCTCTGCGTGTGTGTGTGTGTGTGTGTGTTTATCATGCCTTTTGCAGTGATTATGGCTATGAACGAAGAACAGATGGACGGTGTACACCAGCCTTTTGGTTCCATTCCACTTCTATGTCTAGAAGCTGCATTATAGGCCACACATTTCTCAACAGTACTGGGTGACTACTAAACAATTTAATATCATTACTAAATCCCATCTCTCTCTGGGAACAGTTTGTGGAGGGACATGTTCTGGTACAGCATGGTCCATAAAATAAGTTTGGTGTTAAATAACTTACTTGGCCCACATAAAGCATTGACCGCAATATTAACCAACACCTATTGGGATTTTCTAAAATGAAGATTGCAAGCCAGGCAGCCTCATGTCTGACCCGTCAAATTTGACCCGCCACATTTTGTGGTAGAGCAGTGGTTGGATCTTGGGTTCTCTCCCTGAATACACTAAAAGGTTCTATTTGGGTGGTGGATAATTCTGAACACTGCAGTGACCCTGACATAATGTGTTAAAGAGGTGGGTGCTACCAGCCCAATTAGGAATGATCAAAGCCAAGGGAGTGCAATCTCAGATCAGGCATGGGGTGGGTGGAGTGTTTTGCAAGTTGCAACACCAACTTGCAAAACAAAATTGGAACACCATACGCGAGACACTTACCTGAAAAGTGGATTTGTTTGTTTTCCACGTGTCAGTGTGGGTTTTCTTCAAAACCATGGATTCAAGGCAATTTGGCTGCTCTAAATTGCCCCTCTCAAAACTTTGTTACTGTATGTTAGTTTATGAGCGAGTTTGTAATGGGGATGGATATTGTCCTATCCTGGGTGTATCTGCCCAGTGCCTGAATCATTCTCCCATGGATGGAGAAAGCATGTCACATCCACGCACATCCAGCCCATGAAACCACAAAATATAATGCTAATTTGTTTTTGTAAATCATTCATTATTCATTATCTCCCGCTTTATCCTCTATTAGGGTCGCGGTGGGGTTCCCCATGCCCATCCAGGAGAGAACGTCTCGGGCGCTGGGCAGATAGACCCAGGACAGGGCACCAATCCATCGCTGGGCACACACTCACTCACACAGATACACTCTATATGGGGCAATTTTGAGAATTCAATTGACTTGATCCATGTTTTTTGGACTGTGGGAGGAAACCGCAGAACCCGGAGGAAACCCACGCGTACACAGGGAGAACATGGAAACTCCACCCAGAAGGGGATTCGAACCGGGAATCCCTAGCGCTGAGAGGCGAATGTGCTAACCACTAAGCCACCGTGCCGCCTTTTTGTAAATCCTTAATTTAAATTTTATACATTTATTTACCAGCATTGAAATATACTTAATATTTCTTTGTTTCTTTGTTCGCAGATATAGAAAAGTGGTGTCTAATAATTGCACAGGAGGTGTGGTGGATCTGTATATGGCCCGTAAACGACCATGCCCTACCCTAGCCCCTAGAGGACTCCACCTTGTCACCAGTGAGGGCAAATTCACAGCCACGTTGGGGCACAATGTCACTTTTCTTGTTTTCCTGGAGCAGGTGATTTATGACTATTTTGAATACTTAGTGTTGGTTTCAGTGAAAATAAGTGACAATGTCTGTATTTTTAAATATGTATTAAATATGCATTAAGTGGGTTTTAGTAAACTGTATTTCTGATTTTGCTTAGGGGGATGGATTAAGAACAAGCATCACAGTTGACTTCGGTGATGGTAATGCCATCACATACTCTAATGTGAGCTCAATTGAGGATGGCATCAAACACATCTATAAGAGTGTTGGAATCTACCGTGTTACTGCTACAGCTGAAAATAGCCTTGGGTTCGAGACCGCAGTCCTGTTCCTGCATATAACGTGTACGTTTCTGTAAAAGTTTTACGTTAACATCAATAAAAGACTAAGTCATAATTTTATTATAATAAATATTATTTATTTATTTATTGTTTATTTAGGTAAAAAAAAATATTCTGGTCCTATTAACTTCTATCATGAAAGAAAAACAAACACAGTGTGGTAACTCTCTCCAGTGTCAAGTTTTACCCCTCCTTAATTCCATACACAGATACACAGACAATTAACACACAGGACTGTTCTATATGGACAAAAGTACAGGGACACCCATCTTAATCATTCAGGCCAAGCCAACGGCGATAGACATTGATTAGAAGTAATTAACTCACCTGCCGGCGGCTACTCTGATGAATGTGTACAGCCTTTTTAAGATAATATATCTTCTGCCATAGGTGAGGCGATAGCTATTACACCAGCCTACAGATGTATTTAGATGTACATTTATTACATTATGTAAATAAAGCTCACTACTGTCTTTATTGTTTGTACATTTGTGCCAATACATTTTTAGCTTTAGCAGCTTTGCGATATTACACACTTGACCAATGACTTGAATATAGGGAGTGTTACAACTTTACAGGTTGAAATAAATATACACAAATGGAATCTGTTCATTCAGAATGGCAGAAGAGCAAATAATTGAATTTCAGTTTTGTTCTTTTCCTAAAGGTCTGCAATACAAACGGTTTGTACTAAACACTCTGAATCTCCATGTTGTTTTTAGTTTTTTTTTTTTTTTTGTATTATTTGTTAGGAGCTAAAAAAACTGGGTACTCGAGGATTTAGCATTATACCTTTTTTAAGTATATTTTTAATTAATTATTATTTTCCCCCTGACTAAGATTAGGACTAAGGCTGGCTGTCACACTGAACAGTTACTGATGAACCAAAAGCCCTACTCTGACAATCTAGTCAAGTCCTAAGAAATGGAAACAGTTGCCTTTGAAGCATAAGAGATGAAAAATCTTTTACAGATTGTGGAAGCTTTTTGACCAGATCAGCTTCAAATATATTGGATAGTGTTTTTTATTTTTCAGTTTGGTAGATGATGACATTGTCCTATAATCTAATTTTTTCCCTCTTTCTCTTTTTTCCCCTTTTTTTTATCTGTATTTTCTTGTCCTTCATGCCTGTCTATATTCTATGCCTTTCTTTTTTCCTGCACTTTTTTCCTGTTTCTTTTGGAGTAGGTCAGCTTGAGTATATCCATCTTTCTGCCCCCTTTGTGGCAGTGAAAAATAAGGAAGTCAACCTGACAGCAGTTCTGTGGCCGAGCCAAGTGGGAACTGTCACCTATATCTGGTGGTTTGGAAACAACTCAGAGGTATTGCAGTGTTCACACATACCATTGTAGAGTTCATCACAAACAGAATCTTTGAGTTGTGAAGCATTGACAGCATATGGATTTTGTGAAGTGATACTACAGGTGTTTTGTGTAGTTTAATATATAAATAGAATGTCATTGCCAATTAGGCAAGACATTTACAATCATCCATCCATTATCTTCCACTTAATTCTATACTAGGGGCAGGTGTTCGCCACGTAAGAGCATTTTTGGGTGCTATGCACATACACTCAGAACATGGTACAAATCCATTGCTGGGAACACACTCACTCACAGGGGCAATTTAGAGCTGACAATTTACCTTGCATCCATGTTTTTGGACTATGGAAGAAAACTGGAGAATACAAAGGAAACCTACATAGACATGTGGAGAACATGGAAATGGCACCCAGATTGGGATTCGAATCTGTATCCACAGCGCTGAGCCACCGTGCCACCTCTTTTACAGTCATCAGTCAGCTTTTAGCATTTATTTACACTATGATAAGCTATTAATAATATACATCAATTCAGAATCATCACAACTATATTATTACATTTCCATAATTATGCAAAATCTTAGTAAATATTATATGACAAAGGTTTGTAGCCTTATATATAGATCCCTTATTTGTTTTTCTGTCTGGCTTACATAACACCAGCCAATAATCACATTGGAGGGAAGTGTTGCCTTTACGTTTCCTCAGGAAGGAATACACATCATCACTGTACAGGTGGCAGCAGGGAACACTATCCACCAGGACAGGAAAACTATAACAGTCCATGGTAAGTGGTTCTTTCTTTCTTCAGCTGGCTAACTTGGAAATTCTTTCATTACGTTTCAATTTTACATCTATTGCCTTTTGGTTGTAAAAATTAATCCGAGTAATGCCGAGTAGTATTATAGTATTAATACTATAATATAATACTATACTGAGTAGTGTATATATAGTATTAATATAGCATTTTCATATTTTGTGGGGCTTTTCTATTCATTTTTTTCACTAATAAAGAAGGAAATGGTATTACTCTTTACAAAATTAATTGAAATTACATTAATTTTGGAGAGGTTGTAGTGTTTCTCTTTATTTTTAATTAAAAATAATCAAAAGACATTTAAAATAGTCTCCTTGTGGCTAAAATCTATAATAACCATTTGTTGTTTTCTAGAATATTTCAGATCCCATCTTTTGGCCTTCTCTTCAAATCTGGATGAGCACAACCCAGATGTAGGTGAATGGAGATTGGACATTAGCAGAGTCATCAAAAATTCCATGGTTCGAGTGAGTGAACTTTCTTTCTCCGGCTGTGAGTGAGAGAATATAAATGTAATTATGCACAATAATGCGGTCTCCCACATTAGAGGTCAACACATTAGAGCCATGCCATTTGTAAAATACAGAATTAACTATGCCTGAATCATAATAGCATTAAAATGTGAAACTGAAACACTTTATGATCCAAGAAGGCAGTGAACAATATAAAAGAGAAAGGTGCTTAGAGAGTAGAGTATTTAGTCAGGGCTCAAACTCTGACCATCTACATACAAAACCAATACAGTATTACACAATCTAGTAACTGATGGTTCATTGGTCACTTGCTCCATTGTCTAAAAGCACAGAAAGAAAAAAAACAAAGGACCACACAAAATTTTTAGAGCTAAACTACTAAGTTGCTGGAGTGACACTGGAGGATCTGCATTTATGTGAATAAATCAGGGGAAAGAGGTGTAACTGAACTCTGCTTCATTTCCGGCCTAACAACACCTTGTTCTTGTGATTTATTTACCATAATGCACGCCCTCTTGTGGTTAATTGCTTTAGTAACATAGGGAGGAAAAGAAAATAACTGAACTGTTTAGGCAAAACAAACAAAAGAACATAACTGTTTCACAGTTAATAGTTAAATTGCTCATAGTTTATACAGTGAGACTGGTCTTCCCTGAGGAGTGTCACAGTAGAGTGAGATACTGTCTCAGATAACCACTCGCAACTCAAGCTTTACACCAACCCTATACAAAGACCCAGTGTTATCATCAACCAATGTACTTTAGTCACAATAGACTGTGTATATCAAGGTTGCAACTATTTCCAAGCGTGCTCAAATGCACACTGGCACAAGTGTCTCTTGTTAGAACTGATTAGCTCTGTAACACTTGGGAATTGCAGCCGTCTTCTCATCACTGTGCAGGCTGGAAGTAGAAGTTATACCAGTCCCAGTCTGCTGACTGTGCCGCTCAGGCCCCCTAGTGGCAGCCAGTGACATGACCTGATCCCTTTGAAAAACACTTTAAAGATTTTCTTTGTCATTTTGTCTGTTAACTTAAGGTTTAAGTGGATTAACAAAATTATTTTTTTTGGTTTAACTGCATTTTTAAAAGTGTTTTGTAATCGAAAAACATTTCTATTTGATTATTGTCTTTTTTGCTTACTTACTCAGTACAATAGACATTACATTACATGATGTCATTTAGCAGACACTTTTATCCAAAGTAACTTACAAGTATCCCAACTTCAAGCGCTTATTATTATTATTATTATTATTATTATTATTATTATTATTATTATTATTATTTATCCATTATCTTCTGCTTAATCCTATACTAAATATGCTGGGATTCCTATTCCTCATTCAGGGAAGAACATTTTGGGCGCTATACCAACACCAACACAATATAGTGGCTGATGTGTAGCAATTAAAAAAATAATAATAATAATAATAAAAAAAAACATTTAATTTGATATTAAACAACATATTTCTGCAAAATAAAGATAAACTTTTTTGTAATTTAAACAAACGTTTTATTAGAATAGAGTTTATCACAAACAACTTCTAGATCTACTGAAGCCTGCTGGTTGAAAGTGAGTGTTCTGCACTCAGAGCAGTGTATTAGCTCCATCTACTGGGCAAAGAGTTTTAGTTTTTTTTGCCAAAATATCTTTAGATTTTACAGGATGCTTTTCCAGTGAAAATTGTATATGTGTAAAAACATGTATGTGTGTGTTAATATGTTAATATGTGTAAGTCAAAAATTTCATATGTGTAAGTCACCTCCGTTTTGCTCCACTTCTATGTTCTCCATCTTTGTAGTTCTTCAATTCCAGACTGTAGTCCATCCATGTAGTGCCCTTTACTCTGTTCTCTAATGGTCTGATTTGACTAAAACTGTATCTTAAAAATGTGATTATTCCTTGATATCCTGGCTGACATTTCACAAACAAAACGGATCTTCTGAAATGCACGAAAAAGAAAAAAGCTCTTTAGAGTAAACCAATCTGCTTGTGTTAAGCATGTGTTCTACACTCTGCTGGAATAATAAAGTGGCTAATGAGTTTTAGCCAACCACACGAGACTGTGCAGAAGAACAGCACACTTTAACCTTGTGATCTGACCTGAATCTAATGTTACCATTCCAGTTTGATTGCTTCGCTGCCCTGTTATATGACCAAACTAATAATGGTCCAGCTGATGATATAATTATAGTAATTCTTTATATTACGCCTGAGGTTTTTTTTTCCATTTTTGGAAATCAATATGGTACACAGATGTCCGTGTTATTAGAAGAAGAGCATCAGAAAGACCAAATAGTGCAAGCAAACCAAGCAAGTAACACAGTGTTGTGTAAGCATGCTTTAAAGCCTGGATCTTAAAGCTGCAAAGACTGAGCATTTAATTTCCTTAATTTAAATACATGTTTCCTCAGGACACATCAAATGTTCAGAGAGGTGATGCACTCTGACACAATGCCCCACCCCCAGTGTTAGCACCATTTAACAGCTTGTAAAGCCGCTGTAGTAGAGGCAGTAAGGAAATCCTTATTTAACCTCTTAGCCATGAGAACTTGTCGTTTGTTCCTATAAATCCCAGATTATCATTTCAAGGATCAGTAAAAAAATTTAATTTGTATTGTTTTTAATAATTGTTATTCATATAACATGCTATTAGATAATGTTTAACTCTTTTTTTTATCTTTTAAAATAATTGTGTATTAAATTGTACATTAATTAAATCAAAGTCCCCTAACCTTCAGTGTGTATAAAAATATAACAGAAAATTAAAATATATAAATAAATAAATGAAAGAATAAATACTTTTTAAAGGTATATTCCATGTTCTGTAAAGTGTTACTCTTCTTGTAGGTCACAGGTGTAAATCCGGAGCATCTTTTGGTCACAGTTTTACCTGGATTGCCCACAACTGCAGAATTCTTTCTACTCCCAGATAAAGAGCTGACTGATGGCAAAGCAGACAAAACAGCAACACATTTAGATGAAGTATGTGGAAAATACACTTTTAAACTATGAATAAAACCTTGAATAGTATATACAGATCGAGGATTATATCTTATTGTGTAAACCTCTTCTAGGGTCACTGGGTGGGGGGGGGGGTTCACCTTGCCCATCCAAGGCAGAACATTTCAGAAGCTGAGCAGATACACCCAGGACAGGGTGCCAATTCATCACTGGGCATACACACACACACACACACACACACACACACACACACACACACAGATATGCACACACTACATAGGACATAAATTAGCAAAAAGGAATAAGAAAAAAATTGCAAAGACACTGAGTAAGCTTGTAAGGGCAAATGTAATAAGTATTATAATCATAACGATAATAACATATGTTTTTTTATTTATTATTTTTTGATCATGTTTGTGGTTATTTGTCACAACTTAATTTAAATGCAGTACGAATCAGTAATTTTGTCAGTTGGTGTCATTTCCCAGCTGTCACTGACAGAAAGCATGACAGACACATTTGTAGCAAATTTAAACAGCACTACACACCCCATTCTTAAAAATGATTTTGCTAAATTGATTTAAAATAATAAAAGACTGAAAATTTCAGAATTTACCAGCAGAGGGCAATGGTGTTTACCAGAGCTGTCAAAAATAAATGAATGAATACAATAAATAGCTTCTGCTAAAGAGGGAACACCAGTTGTTTAATCGTGGTAAATCTTAATGATTAACCTTTTTCAATAATTTGTATTATTTTTGAAGCCACACAATTTGTATATTAATGCCTTAACAATATTAGAATACACACGTGTCTAGTACATGTTTCTTGTCATCCCCATTTAAATTGCAACCTTGTATAGTGTGTGATCATTTTTAATGTATTTCCAACATTTTTAGCTTGTCTTTAAATATCATCCAGTTCTATTGTTCATTTATGTCTCTCATAGGTGGCCAGGTGAGCCTAAATAAAAAGGGAGGTAGAGAGGGATGGGGGAGGGAAGGGGGGGGGGGGTTGGTGAATTGACAGATACCTTTTAAAATATATATCTTATAAGTACAACTTACAAAACATCTAAATTGTTTTTTTGCTTGATTTTGTCCTTTCAGATTTCAGAGATTGTCATGAATGCACTGAATCAGAACCAGATTCAGTTCACATTAAGACCGGGGGTTCAGATTACAATATATGCTGCACATTTATCAGCAGGTGAGTATCTTGCAGTCTTAAAGGTAAATTCTATTCATAATATTTCACATAACCATGTCAGTTAAAGTATTGTGTTTGTTATTTTGCGTTTTTTTTATTATTTATTTTTTATATTTTTATGTTATAAAATTTAACTATACATACATATTTTAAGCTCAATATAATATAAATTAATAATGTGTAACTACTATTGATTTTGTTTAATGATTAGCTAAACTTACTTTGCTGTGGATAATACAGAATTGATTTTCCTTTGGTGATTTCTAACACATTGTAATTTTCCATGTATAGCGCCCCTAGTGGACACAAGTGAAAATCACAGTGGTTCAGCCATGCTCATGCTTCTTTCAGTGGTGGTGGTGGGTTTAGCAGTGTTCGTCATCTATAAATTTAAAAGGTAATGTTACGTAAATTCTTACTTACACAGCCAGCCAAAAGTTTTAGTTTAGTTTAGTTTAGTTGTTCTATGTACAGTTCAGTGTCTAAATAATTTTAAATTTAAGCATAGAACAAGGGTTTTAGGGTCAGATAAATAAGGTTAAATATATATTATTTTAAATCCATGCCTTGATTAACATCTATAATGTAATTGATCCTTCATTTACTTTTGACAGTATGGACCTTAAAGTACATGCTACATTTAATAGGCGTGTTTTTATTTAATTACTTAACTTAAATACAGTAAATGATAATGTATTCCAGCGATGGATTGGCGCCCTGTCCTGGGTATATCTGCCCAGCGCCCGAGACGTTCTCCCCTGGATGGGCATGGGGAACCCCACCGCGACCCTAATAGAGGATAAGCGGAAGATAATGAATGAATGAATGATAATGTATTCATGAAATAAACAAATCTGGAAGATGCAGGTATTACAGGTTATGATTGAAGAGAGGCAGGGGATGAAATTAAAAAAAAATATATATATATATATATATAACATATAAAACTAACATCAACACCAGACAAAAATACACAAAAAACAAAAACAAAGGGAAATACAACCATGTGGCTGAACAGAAATAATCAGTTCATAAAGTAACAGTAAAATACGGCTTAAATACAGCTCACCTACCATTTATTGAGGTAGGAGTTCAAATGAAGGTCCAAAAGACCAAGGCTAAAAAACTTGTATGTTTAAATAAATGTCATTTTACTACAATACATAGAATGGCAGTCAAGAGTTTGTACACACCACCTTCTTCCTCCATTGTCTATTTTCTCTACTTATCATATATTTGAACTTGTAGGTTTACAATTACGTACTCTAGTCCATCTGTTTTTGTTGTTTTTGTTAGTTCCCTGTTGATTCTCTTATTTTCTTTACAACCGTAGTTTGGTTGGATATTTTTGTCCATTTATCCACAAGAGTATTTGAGAGGTCAGACAATGTAGGTCAAGACAAGTAGGGTCTTGATTGCAGTTTCCCTTTTATAGTTAATCCCAAAAGTGTTTAATAGGGTTGAGGTCAGGGTTCTGTCCAGGCCAGTCAGGGTTACCCAACCATGTCTTTATGAATCTTGAATGAATAGAAGTATAGAATTGATACATACTATCTGCATTGTTAGGTGCTTGATTTTTTTAGACCTGTGGCATTAGGATAGATGTGTGTCCTGAAACATGTATCTTAGTGTATATAAAATTGTATACTTACACAAAATGCCTACAAAGTGAACAAATAAACACATATCTATTATACTCTATTACACTCTATTATATTGAATTGTATTGTATTTAAGAAATGAGTATTAAATATTTCTCTGCTGGCTTTCTGTTTCCTCGGTTTGTATTATTTCATGGCTTTTGCCTTGCATCTCATTGTAACACTTTTTTCAAGGAAGATCCCAGGCCTCCACCTCTATGCAGCGATGCAGGACGAAAAAGAGCAAGAAATGATCCGGAGTCCAGCGAGTCCAGTGGAGAGTGAGCCAAACAACAGCTCTCACAGAGCGCTTCCCACCTCGCCAGAGTCTCCGGACACCGAGTTCAATACCAACGCCATTGGTGTGCTTTTATACCCTAAAATGTTTATGTGCTTTTTCAGTCCCTCTTTTTTCATATTTGTCTTTCTCTTTAACAGAATGCATTAAACCTAATCCACGTGTCAAATTTTCAACGGAAATTCCTGCCTACATTGACGTCTGAATTTTTTAGGCCACCATGCAAAGGGACATTGAGCATTCAATCATGAAGGTTTTAAGCTTTATACAGTACCTGTGCATGTTGGACATTGACACCTTACTGTGCTTTGTGAATACCAGACAAAACTGTGTACAGTTTTTTATACATATCTCTATCAAAATGAACATTTTTAATGATGTTTATTTATAAAAATGATCAGTACATACGCAATCAGATGAAAGGCCAGCATGTATAATAATTAAAAAAAAATTGGTTAAACAAAATCTTGTCTGTAGCTTTACATTCATTTACTTTATTGCATTACTTTGTAATATTACATAATTTTATCAAGCCACTGTGTCTATTAATCGACTTAATACATCATGCTTATTCTGTATATCTTAAATGTGAGTATTTTAATAACAGACTAATGAGATATCAGTTATTAGTTTACATACTGTAAGTTTAATATCAGAAGCTTTTTAGGCCATTCAATAATTAAAAATATAATAAGTTAATATTTTAATATTTTTATGCTGTTAATTTATTTACATTTTCTAGTTTCTTTTCTGATTTCTATATTTAGAGGTAGAGCCTTTTTTTGTTTAAAATGCAAGGATGTGCCAACAAATGTTTATTATCCCCAAAGCTCTTAAAACATGCAAAATTTTAACGAGTGGAATTAAGTTCCATGTCAGCGTTCACATCATTCCATTATAACAGGGTGGCTTGCAATACACATTGCTTACTCACATTAACATGTAGACTGGAGTTTGTCTGCATCCCGAAAAAGTAATACTGTACTAAATTAGTACACTCTCAATAGTGTTAATAATATTCTAACACTATGTAATACATAGTATACATTTAACAAAAGAGCACTTTGTTCAAATCTACGTAAAGGACCAGCTAACTGCTTATGAACCAGCGTGCATTCTTTACAGATTTTACAAACACATCATATTCTTTCAAACATATTTATTACTGGTTAAATACGTGGGGAATAATAACAAGGATTTTATGTAAGCATTGTTAGCTCATGCTTAATAGACCATAATAAACATCTAATAAACATAAATTATAAAGTTACATGAACAAACATTTTTCTATCAGAAACCAGATTCCATTGTTATATAATAACCCCTTTCATTGATTTGTTCTTCAATCACACTGTAATGATTTTATTTTGTTTTTTTTTTTTGCATATTGCCTTTTTCTACGCTACTATTGTGTTTCCATTTTTCGTCTTGTAATTAAGTATTAATATTTTAAACAAGAATACTTTTGTTTATTCAATTATTTATTCATTTGTGCAATAGGGCATTGAAATTACAGTTTTTCTTTACCTTAATTTTAGTTACTAGTTTAAAAAAAAGCATCAGTTATGTATTTTATTTCATTAAGCTTTCAGTTGGGAAACAGTAATTGCAGGAATGTACTTTAATTTACTAAAGGAGTGGTATGCTTATATTACAATTTTCACATTTGTGTAAAATATGTATTTTGTCAGCAACCTACAATTATACAGACTGTGTTATAAATAAAAGTGTAATATGTAAGTACCATATATTATCTTAATAGTTCTGTGATACTGATTTTCAATGTATTAAATGACATTTTTTGTGTGTTTTACAACCATATAGAATATTATTGATCAGTTTTTCTTTGTATACATGTATTTTGACAAATGTGTTAAGTGGATTACATTTGTTCTAGAATTTGAATAGAAAATGGGACTGCATGTTACACCTGAATTTTAAGACTTACTTGTAATTCACCTTTTAGGTTTTGTATTTTCTAATAACTGCATCACACTAGTGATTTTAACTATATTGAATTTTCACATAATGGCAGTAATCTTAATTTTTTTCTAAAACAAAGATTTTACTTATATTTATATTTTTTTAAGGAATGATGACATCTATTAATTTGGGCATGAAATATAAAAGAATTCAACAAAATAAATTCCTTATATTATTTCAGGATATGAAAAAGCTAAAGAAAAAAAATCTTGACAAAATTAATGACCCTACAATTTTCTCTGATGGAAACATGAAATATAATAAATTAAGCATCACAATGCTAAAGTGTTAAATTCATTGTTTAACCCAATTATGTAATTATTTAAGATAAATTTTCCTTTACCACCTATACTACCAGTTAGATACCCACGATCTCAGCCATTGAACTTTATCTCTTTTTGCCAGATTGAACTGTAACTGCATTCATATAGACTTTGCTGTGCTGCTGGAAAGCCTTTACTTTGATTATGCTTTGGCAGCCAAGCTGCTACATTCAAGCATTTAATCACTCTCTTTACACTTTTTATTTTATTTATTTTAACCTAAATCATATACAGGGAATATTTTTTTTACAGCACCGTGTTCGTTTCAAAGTGCCAGGCCCTATATTTATACCAACCAATTTGATTGTAAGTTTGTAAACCATTATATGTCCTCCAAGCTACACACACACACACACACACACACACATATATATATATATTCATTCATTCATTCATTATCTCCCGCTTATCCTCTATTAGGGTCGCGGTGGGGTTCCCCATGCCCATCCAGGGGAGAACGTCTCGGGCGCTGGGCAGATTGACCCAGGACAGGGCGCCAAGCCATCGCTAGGAACACACTCACTCACACAAACACACTCTATATGGGGAAATTTGGAGAATTCAATTGACTTAATCCATGTTTTTGGACTGTGGGAGGAAACCGGAAAACCCGGAGGAAACCCACGCAGACACGGGGAGAACATGGAAACTCCACCCAGATGGGGATTCGAACCGGGAATCCCTAGCGCTGAGAGGCGAACGTGCTAACCACTAAGCCACCGTGCCGCCCCACATATATATATATATGTGTGTGTGTGTGTGTGTGTGAGTAGCCTGGATTACATATAATGGATTCATAAACTTACATTTAAATTGGTTGAACATATTCAAATTTATATATCCAAGTCATTTAACTTCCATGTGTTTGAAATGGCGACTTCCAAGGAGAACACTACAAGAAAAGACCCTGTCCTCCATGCCAAGGAATTGAACTATCCACTACTATGACATGTTACTTCCAGTTAAAAAAATTAATACGTGTAATATTTACTAAAAAATATTGTCGTGTTTGATTCTATTTTAATGAGCTATAAAATGTAGCTGTTTGAAACATTTCAGTCACTTACTTCTTTAAATTTACTGCTAAATGTTTTTATGACAAAATCATTTGAGCTAATCTATTGAAAACTGGTTGTAACTATTTTGCACTTCATAATTGCTGCACTTAACTATTTTGGATGACATTATTCAATAGTACAAGTTTGGAATTTCGATTTTTGTTTTGATTTGTTTCTATATATTTACAATAGCAAATTTAAGTCATTTGTTATTGATAGCATTAAGCAAATATTTATCCATAAACCATCCCTCTTTTGAAAAGGTAGCGGGATTATTTTTGTAGATAAGAGATTTATTACAGTAAAGATTTTATATTAAAAAAGCAAATTTCGGTGTAGAGTGTTTATTTTTCTTTTTTGGCATTTACAATCATATTTATTATTCAATGAAGTATGTGTTTGTGTTCTTTTTTTGTTTGTTTTTTTTTGTTTTCAATCTTTGTAAAAATGTAATTTGCTGAAGTAATCAACTACCTATACATAAAGAAAAATCAAATGTGTTAAGTGTGTTTTTTATGTTAACTGTGAAACTTTTTAAAATGTTCTATAAATGGGATTAATGGGTGGAATAGAATTAGAACTGTTCCCTTTTGCTTATTTAATAGTTACAAATTTTCACAAATGTCACCTTAAGCTAAACTCCAATATGTTCATTCATTTTCTAATGCGTTAACCCTAATTAGTATTTCAGGAGTACTGGACCTTTACAAGACAGAAAAAGAGTTGAAAAATGTTACAGGCTGCAAAACTTAATCAAATCATTGCACACTGACATTGTTCTTAAAAAAATGTGTTCCATAAATAGAACTTCATAAAAAAAATAAAAAAATAAATAAAGTAACAAAACTCAAATTTAACACAAATCAAACCCACTTAAAGTTGATAATAACATTAGAACTACAAAGGAGCTACACACAACCACATAGATTGATTAACAAACAACAGAACCTTCACATATTTCTAATTTGGTTTAAATTTAAAGATGAAATTGAGATGGACAGTGTATTTTGGGCCCTGAGCAAAAACCTAAATCACCATGTATTATCTATGCACGTTATTTGCAGTATATATAAAATATAAATAACTTCTAACCTTTATTTTATTTCTTGTGACTTTAAATGTGACAATTTAAAAAAAATGTAATATTTCCTTGGTTCATTTCTTGAGGTCTTTTCAATCTTTACAGTAGGTGGCACTCTCTCTACACTGCTTTCTCCAACCACTAACTGGAGGACATTAGTGATTTTATGATTAGTAAGAAAGCACATTTGATTTACACTTGATGGCAGACACGTAGTAAATAAGTGTATAGGTGGCCCCAAAAAAGAAGGGATCATTTATAATTTTTGGTGCTGGAACTTATCCCATTAGTCACTGAGGTGAAAAGTGGGAAAAGGACAAACATGCTCACAAATAACTAGGGGCAGTTCAGTAAATCTAATACTGATTCATCCTGTGGTTCAGTTGTGGAAGTACACTTATAATCCATTATTTTTCTCTTTCATAAACCAGATATTTCTTAATACAACGTCAGCCCTAATTTCTGAAATTTAAATCATTAAAGCCAAAAATAGCTTTTCAAGAACTTAATCTATTGGTAATTTGCAAACATTTTCATGCCCCTCTGATTTGTATTGCTTCCATGCCAAATGATTTCCACCTGCTGCTTTGTTTTTATCACTGGGGTAATTAAATTACAATTTGCCACCTAAACAGGACCTTATTTAAACGTCATACAAACATCTTATTTTTGCAAATTAGATTTCTTATTGACACTGAAGATTTCTGTAAAATGTTTACCTCTACATTAAAGTGTTTCTCTGCTTTAATTAAATACATGCAAGCATATTACAGTATTTTAAAACACAAATCCCACACAGGTCCTGTATTCTATCCTCTATAAAAAAAATCTCAATTGTTAAACTGTACACACAATATCTTTGCTATATAAAACAGATAAATGCCAACTCTAAGATCAAACATTAAAAGTTTCCCCCTTTAAAAGTTATTTAGCTAGAGCAGCCAATTTCATGGTTTTGGACTGTGGGAGGAAACAGGACAACCGAGAGATATCCCATATGAACATGGGGAGAACATTAAAACTCCAGCTACATTTGAAACTGGAACCCCAGCACTGAGAGTCTGACATGCTTACCACTATGCCTCCATGTTTATAACATTGTGTAATACAACAATCAGGCATTTTAATAAAGATAAAAATCATGTACCTTACTCTAAAATGTGAGCAGCTTCAGCTAAAGTTACTATACTTTTTCCTCTTAGTGTTTTATTTACGTATATATCATAACCAAATGTTTTACACTGCAAGCACTGTCTTTGTATGTCTGAAAGCGTTTGAATCACTCACATGCATTTCCCAGAGCTTGTAAGATGAATTCTAAGAAGTGTTTTGGCAGGTGGCATGTGGTGTGATATCGCAAATCCAGCTTTCAGTCTGTTCTACTGCGATAGGCATCAAAAAAAACATTTTCTATACTCACCTGTCTATTTCACTCTCCCTCTCTGAACACACACTTCCTGTGTTGAGTCACAAGGTTTTAACTGGCAGAAAGAGATTGTCTATTTTAAAAAACAAGTATTCAAACGCACACTCAGCTGCTATTTAATGATTAACAGCATGCTCATTAACAGCCATAAAAGCGCTGCTCTCTATAAAGCCAATAATTAACCGTTTGTTAATGACACCATCAAAATCAATTAGGCATGTACTTGAGCTTAGATGAAACTGCTGGGGTTTTAACAATCATAAAGGTTTTAAAGGGCTGAGTATTATGAGTTCCTTTTTTTTTTTTTTTGATAATTGGGATATAACCATTAGCGTCTACCGACTTTGCTTGAAATGTTACTATAAAAAGACTGATGGAGCTATTCACATCCTTTAGATTGCATAAAGATAATTCTTGCAAGAATATCAATTTAACAGTTTAAAAAAATTCCAAAAACAAGACATCAGCCAGCACTTATAATAACATATAGAGGAATTACTACTCAAGACATAATGATTGACCAGGATGATGCACATTAATGTGCTGAAGGATCACATTATACAACACGCAAAATGTTCAAAACACTAATAAAAGAATGAAAAAAACATCAAAATAAGAATGAGACTGAGGCTGAAAAAATTGCGAGTTACAACCAAATAAAAAGAGTTAGAGCTAAGCAAACCAAAAAAATAAAATAAAATAAAATAAAATAAAAAAATAGACCACTGGAATGAGCTTCAAGTTAATAGGTAGGTTTTGTACATGGCTAAAGGCAAAAAGCAAAAAAGTAATATAGAACTGGAAAATAAATAAATAAATAAATAAATGAAAACAAGAGGCCTCATTTCTGCTGATGTGGAACAGGGCTTGCTGGCACAGCTCGTGCAACATTAATTAATACTCTTCCTCATGATGGATAGTCTGGTTTTACCTCATTCATCATGCCTGGAATGTGGCTGCAAGTAAAAATCAGTTCTGTTCAGCTTGTTTCCCCACTTTTACTCCATCTGATGAACACAGCCATGGTTACTCTTTTCTGCATGCATTGCTCCAATCATCAGAAGCCAAATGGCTGCTCTTAAATCCCTCAAGTCAAATGTGTTCATTATCATAATATAGATTAATCCAGAGCAAAAAGGATCATTTGTCATGTCCTGTCAAAATATAGCACTGTGTGATGCTATATATCAGAGTTAGGCATTGCTGGATGGATGAAGCTTACGAATAGCAACATGCTTCCAAAGAATAGGATTATGCAGTCTGGCACTAAATTAGCTGTAGTCTAAAAAGAGAGCTAGAGAGTTCAAGGGTCTATTGAACAAAATCACATAAATAAATTTAAAAAATAGGATCAGACAGTGATGCTCTTATGTTGTACATAAAAATAAAGAAAGGAAAATCTCATAACACCACAGTGACTATGAAGAATATATTTTTTAATAATTTTAGCTAATTTTATAAAACAAAACTGAAGGACCCAGAGAGACACACATATGGAAACAAAAACATGGAGAATTGAGTTAGATCAGGATTCACACCTGGATTAGGAATTAAAAAAAAAAAAATCTCAAAAATTTCCAAACTATTTAACTGTCCAAATAATAACAAACAATCTCAATAATTAATGTATCCAATAGATGTCATTACATTATATTATCTGACCTACAGATAAATCCTGCTATGGTTTAATTCAAGGTACATTAAAATCATTAAATTGTGCAAGGAGGAATTGAGGCAAATGTACTGCAACATGATGATGACCTAAAAAAGTAAATCCAACAAGGATTGGCTTTAAAAGTAATAAAAGACTTATGGAAAAGCCAAGTCACATCCCAAACATCACACATTACAAGTAATGCTGCATAGAGTATTAGGTTCTCCTGGACGATGTCAGACTGGTAGACAGTAATAGGAAATGTGTAATTATTTATCCAAAGTAGGAAAAAGCAGCAATTAGGGTTTGAAGTGAAACTGGTGACATTTTTCTTTTTCAAACATGCAATATTTTCCATATGTGATGCATTATCTTTATCTCTAGATTGTAATTAGTTCAATTATTTAAAAAAGAGAATCAACAATACATTATGCAAAAAATAAAACCTTGGTGTGATTTAAATGCCATTGGGTCACTATAGAAGAAGCTGAATGACTAAGCATTTTATTGGTCACTGCAATCTTTCTGTTTACTCAGGAGTTTAACAGAAGCTCATAAATCCTGCCATCTCTGTTGTATTTCACACATTCCTCATTACAGTCACCATATCCAGCATGATGGATTTGAAAGGCATTCATCACTCTAAGCACACAAGTCCATAGTGGGCCAAACATCAAAAGATCATATTATTAGTAGCCATCATTGCTTCCAGAGAATTATAAAAATGGCATTTATGACAAATCTCGTTTCAAGGTATTTAAGAGGAGTCTAAACTTAAGACGCAAGGCAGGTTCAGGGTTACAATAGGGTTATGGTCTTATGATTTCTACAGCCAAATACTTTAATATACATCATTATAAACAATGATCTCTAAAGATTTTTACAGTTGTAAATATTACATTTGTAGAACAATATGCTTAACTTTCATCATCACCTTCATCATTATCATGTTTGTCAATTTGTTTTACTGAAGCATGCGTTTGTATTTTTGCTAGACAACATGCAAAGTCCATTCAGGTCCACACTTTTGTCAGGAGTGGGTCCACTAATAATCCTGCTGTCCTTGTCATGCCAGGGAGCTCATACGTTATCTGTGAACAAATGCCCAGAGGGAACCATTCATCCCAGAGCACAGGCTATGCATCACATGCTTGCTGTTCACAGAGCATGCCAGATTTTGATGGGGAGAAAGCTTCCAGAGTCTCTCTAGCACAACTTGTCATACCACCCAAATGTTAGACTTTAATGGACCTGTCTGTAGAACACAGTTTGTAAAAGCAATAAACTAAATATTTGAGCAGCTTAATTTAACTGTATGATCAAATGTAATATGTAATCATCAACAATGTGCTATTACTTTTTTTATATTTATATTTAATATATTGATTTAAAAAACATCTAAAGCCAAAAGCAGTATCATTCAAAAGTTTGGACACACCCCTTCTTGCTCCATTGTCTATTTCTTCCACCATATACTACATGTACTGTAGTCCACAAAAAGATGGATTGTCGAACTACAAAGTCCATCTTTATAGGGAGTGGAATTGAACACGAACAATATGTGAAGCAAAAAACTTTTTTTTGTGTCCAAACTTTTGACTGATACTGAAAATTTTATTTCACATAACATTATTAATTATATTCTGTTATATATTGAGTCTGGCATGTTGTGATAGAAAATGCTTAACTAAAAGCAGCTACTGTTAATCATCTATCTTCTGTCTTGATTGCATTTAGCGGGCACATACAATAAACAACTCCTGTTGTGATGAAAGACGGGTGATTGGTCGTTTAAAGGCTGTAATTTAAGTTCCTTTACCTCATTTGCATATTCTTCATCTTGGTTGGTTGCATGTAAATAACTCAAGGGTTGATGTTCATTACTTCATTAATTATCCCAACTATTAACAAACTGATTCTTCACTATGGCACATAAACACAACAAAAGTCTTCGGAAATGACAGAATTCTGTAAAATACATCAATGATGTGTGACTTTTTTTTAATTAGAAATTGAATATAGATGCATTTGGCTTACAAGTAAAATATGCATTTTTTAACATCTGCTGACAGTCACACGATAGAAAAAACACAATCTGAGGAATTGGAAACAAACCACAACCTAGATATAAGGTCTGATTTTAGCACTGACAGTCAACTCAGTGGGTGTCTATGATTTGTTTTCATTTGCCTTTAGGATATTACCATTCCCCCTGCTGACAAACACATCGCAATCAAAGTAATGCCCCTCCACAGCAAAACAATCGAAGAATGTCATTTTCTACATAGTGTTCCGATATCTAAAGAAATACATGCAAACTGAAAGTAAACAGTGTTTGAAAGGAATAAAGAAATAAAACACGTCATCTGGATACACTCTTGCTGAAGCAATGCACTAAGATACATATTACACATGCTGGCAAAAGAGCAACTTGGCTGTCCTTCATCTGTACAGAGGTGTATTTGCATTGAAGTATTTCAACATCTCAACATCTGCCAAGCATGTTAAAAGCAACACATTCCCTCCCACTCACAAATCAAGTAAAAAAAAAAAAAAAAAAAAACAACAATCTTAATTGGCTTATTAAGATTTAGTTAATGCAGATTAATAGATTGCTTTCCAAAACCAATCGTAGAGTTTAGGGATCACACCACCAATAATTTAGCATCTGTTTACAGGGTTGAAATTTAATTATAATGTAAAATTTGATCTTATAAAATATCTTCTTGTTTACTGTGCTGATACTTTTATGGTTGATGTATTGTGTGAGGGCTGACAAACTGCACACAACATATGGTTACAAATGTGCCATAGAGACAAAGTGTTCTCCATCAGTCTGAAAGTAAGACTATTTATGATGGTTTAAACTTAGAGTAATTTAATACTACTTCATAGACCACCCCCAAAATGGCATGTTTCTGGAATAACAATTCTTCCATGAAAGGATTCTAGCATTTACTAAAATATATATATATATATATATATATATATATATATATATATATATAT